>CAKNYM010051277.1:90658-128947 GCA_932195095.1 Andricus curvator
TATTATAATTTATGTCAAGACAAGATTTTTAAATAATTCAATAAATAATGTTAAAGAAAATTGCAAAATTATTATCGATTATTATCAGCAAGTTCCTAACGGGATCCCTTTGTCACTTGTACACTTTTCCTCTTCCGAGACCACGTTTATTATTCTAACAAGAAATTAATTATTTATTTAAATTGCAGTAATATTGTTGCATTCGCCAATCATTCGGACTTGTCAATAAACAAACAAAAAATAAAATCACAAGTTGCATTTTTTATTCAAATTTTCAAATTCCCGCTAAGACATGTGGTGGCAGCAGCATGCAGATGCGACTTTTACCGACAGTGAATTTTTGTTATACGATCTAGTACGTTCAAGCTATCAGCGCCATCAGCTGTCAGTCGGCTTTCTCCACACTTCACGTCGTTGCTACACTTTTTCACACTCACTTTTTAGCAGCTAATGTATTTTTTTCTCAAAAACCAGAGACACCGCTCCAACCTATGCAACGCAGTTTCCCGCAAAGGTTCTTGTTTTTTCTTCATTATAACTATTTTCACTCTTTATTTTAACAAGAAAATGGATTTGGAAAAACATGTTTTCACAAACACACTAACGACGTTATGTTCCTCTTGTAAAAACAAAATTTCATTCATACTTGGATTTAATATAAAACCGTAAAGTCAGCTCTGTTTCAATACTGTTACATGCATGTAATGTCATGTTTTCAAAAATTAAACTTCGATTAAAAATCTGTTTGGAATTCTCGACACTGATCCGTCATCAGTCTTCGAAGAGGGACTGGTGACAGTCCGAAACGCCAGACAATGTATTTGGATTATAATAAAGTTATTGACCGCAAAGCCGCAGAAGTTCTTAAGATATTAAAACATTTTAGTCTGAAATTTTTCAATTTTAAGTGATTTTGATTTAATCTTTTTCAATTTCAAACACTTTTAATTCTAAATTATTCAATTTTAACCGCTTTTATTTATAAATGATATAAGTTTGATTTAATTTTGATTCCATTCGAAATATTGTCCTTTTTCAAAATTGTACCTAATCTCAAATTGTTTGATTTGGAACGTTTCCATTTTGAAATCCTGAAAGCGTATGTGCATTTACTGCTAGTAATTAGTCTTCAATAATTTCGAATTGAAAGCGTTAAATATATGGAATGATTTTAAATTGAAAACATTCCCAATCAAACAATTTCACATTCACATTTTCCTCGTCACTAGTGCACCCTTCTGATTTTATAGGCAGTTTCAGTAGATTTCGCAACAGTCCTCAAATTATTTTCTATTGTTTTCGCAATATTCTTCTTCTCAGCTGGTACATCTTTTGCGGCATGCCCCATATTTGCCCCGAATCCACGGTCATTTGCGGTCCCCCCAGGAAAAGGATCTACTGATTTTACACCTCAGCGGCTGCGGTCATCTTTTAAAATATCTGCACTAGTATTCACTTCCAATATTTTTGTAGTACACAATGAAAATCGTAGTAAAACCCGTGTATAATAGAGCGGACTTCAGTTCGACCTGGCGCCAGAGCGATTCATACCTGACTATGAAATTTTCAGACAGTCACTGTTAAAATTACTAGATCTTACGTTAAAACCCTACTTCTTGCAAAGCCAGTATACGGATCCACTGAGACTCAAACTCTCGTCCTGTCAGCGGTGAAGTTAAGGGGATTTATTAGGATGGATTTGCGGTATTTAATTTTGAGGCCGAACACTTGTATATTTTTATCTAATTTTTTCCACGCGCCATCTACATAATATTCTCTTTTGATTTTCAGAGCCAGTTTTTCGAATAAGTGTTCCTGTTTTGCTTAATAATCGAAAACGTAAGTACAAAGCAGTGACGCTCAGTGTTAGCCGCCTCTGCGTTTTCGTCATGCGGCCTCGACTCTTGGCGAAGCGTTCGAGTCAGATACCCCGCTGCGAGTTAAATTATCTGAAACGAATGACCCTTTAATTGTCATGAAATTAAGACCGGTTACAAAAACTAAAATTATGAAAGCATGGCTCAATTCAATTTTAATTAGCTGAAATAATTTATTTATATAATTAGAAGAAAGTGAAAAAAATATTCCTGAAAATCGGTTAATATTTACAGTAATTTACACAATTTACAATAATTTACAGTTTAATGGAAATGTTTAAGTACATGCAAAAGTATAGCTGTGCTAAAATGTTGACACCTACTCCCTAAATCTGAATTAGTAGTTTTTTAGTAAGGAAATTCTGCGAATTCGTTGACCAATTCCTTTACTAAGCATTTGTACTAATGTTCAGGTGAAAACTACTGATTCGCTCAAGAAGGCTTAGTAATTCGAATTAAGCCTAACTAAATATATGAGCAGTTTTTTACTAAAAATTGTGAGAAATTTTAACTGAAACCATCACTAAACGACTTCGCAATACGTCAGTAGTACAAAACTATGCATATTCAGATGTAGAGCATATGTTTATCCTTCGGTTAATAAAAATTATCGTTATCACCTGGTGCACTTGCAATTGAAAATTGAAAATAATGAAAATGTAAATAAGATTAAAATGTATTTAAAGCAAAGAAAAAACGGGGTTCAAATATGATTAGTAAATGTTCTATTCAGATATAAACGTTCAAGTCTCTGATCCGCATTATTTTACTAATTTAAATTCATATACCGAGGAAATTCATTCCTTAAAAATTGTCCCAATAAAAAAATAAATTCCAATTCTATAGTATTTGCTCAATTTCAATTTCGTTAACTAATTTTAATCAATTATAAGGAAAAACAGGTTTTTTCATTAAATAAAATTGTAAATATGACATTCAATTTATACTTCAAAGTGCATAAATTAATTAATGCCTAATTAACGGAATAAATGTATAACTGAACCAATGATGTTTATCTTAGAACTGACCACAAATATTGTTAGAAACGTACCAAAGATATTGATAAAATCTTTTAAGTGGGAATTTTCAGCATAATTTGTTTTATTATAGAGAAGTTGTAGGCTCCGGAAACTACGATCATGGTTCCTTAAGCAACCAATCCCGATGCAACTGGAACGTGTACGTCATCCGCTTCTGCTCCTTCTGTTCTAGAAGGTAAGCAAGAGCGGGAAAATTTACGCGAGATAATATCGTGCAACACTGTTCCTTGGAGTCAGGTCTCTAGCCGCGGATGACCTTACGCGGCAGACGGGACAGTTGGAGATGAAGGTTTCATCTCTGGATACTTTTTTAGAGCTACCAATCTTCGTAGAATGTTATGAAGAACAGTGTTGACGGACCAGATGAAGTGATCCCAGAAGAACAGCCTTTTGCATCCGGTTCGCGATGGAATGAGCCTGATGCTGGCAAGCCGGAATCTTGTTGAGTTGGCTAAGAAATGAAGCTTTCATATCTCCAAGACAGCCGATTATGAGAACTACAAGATGGACTTTGTAGCCTTGGTATAGCCTGCTCAGTTCGAAAAGAAGTGCTTGATATTTCGCCCGTTTTTCTTCCTCCTTTGCCGTGATATTACCATCGGCTGGTGCCGAGAATTCAATCACGTAAACGATCTTGGTCTTCAGATCTTGGAGCACAATATCAGGCTTCGTAGCACTGATACGTTGAGTGGTGGAGAATGAGAAATTCCAGTAGATCTTACACTGATCATTCTCCACAACGGACTCGAGTTCCCCCTGGGCGTATGACAAGACGGGCAATAGATCAACACCATAGAAGTGCCTAAGATGGTAATATAACACTTTTAGAGCCGCATTGTTTCTCTTTCTGTACCTGTAGCGAGCATATTTTGAGCATCCACTGAGAACATGCCCAAGTGCTTCTAGCTCTTGCTTGCACGCTCGGCAGTTGGTATCGCCTACAGGTACATTCATTATTCGCTCGCGGTAAACTAAGGTGTCTATAACGCCGTCTAGACAGGCAAAAAGAAATCCCTCAGTCTCCGATCTCAATCCAGCAGACTTGAGAAACATGTTGGAGAGACCCATTGAGAGCTCTTCTCTACGTATGATGCCGTAGAATTTACCATAAAGGGGCTTGTCAGCATGTTCTCTTAGTAGAAGCGTATGTTCTGCTTCCTGTACACGACATTTGAGCACCAAAGGTGTTAGTGATGCTAGGCCATGTGTAGTGTCGCTGGAATCCAATGGGAGGCCAAGCTCCTCTGCGGCCCTATCTGCGACACAGTATAGAAATGCCGCAGCATTGACGACTTCATGTTGATGTACGAGTCGCATAAGAGAATCTGTGCTATTTAGAACTGTCAGGCTGTAGCCAGAACCTTTGTTCGATGAAGACACTCTAAGCTTAGCAAGCCTCTACCCCCTTTATCTCGAGGGAGATATATTCAAGGTACGGAAGACCTAGGATGATGACATCGATGGATTGTCATCATCTTGCGTGTGCTTCGGTCAAGTTGCTTCAACTCATCGACATTCCATTTTAATGCACCAAACGTGTAGAGCAGTATAGGAACGGCCAGCATATTGGTCGCCTGGATCTTATTCTTTCCAGATAATTCGGAAGCCCAAATTTTTCTGAGAATTTGGCGATACCTTTTTCCAAGGGCCGTTTTCAACACACGCACATTTTGGGTTTCCACTTGCGGTATTCCAAGATATGTATATGTTTATCCAATACTAAGATGTTCAATGGTATTTCCGCCTATGAGTTGAATATCCTGATCTTTACGCGATGATGTAGTTTCTAGTCTTCCTTGGTGTAGGTGGACGCAGGCTCACTTGTCCAGTCCGAAGCTCATGCCAATCGCTTTAGAGTGCCTATTTACCGCCTCCACAAGGATTTTAAGGTCCTCTTTCGAAGAAGCAACGAGTTTAAGGTCGTCCATATATAAAAGGTGGTTGACCTTATATTCTCTTCTGCTCGGCGGGCCACATAGGTATCCTGAGCTTTTGCCTCGGAGCACAATAGATAGAGGCAAGAGGGAGATGCAGAAAAGTATCGGACTTAAGTCTCCTTGGAAGACCCCCCTGTTATATAAATACAGCTTGTAGTCACTTGTCTTTTGTCAGATGTTATGACAAATCTTGTCCGCCACAAGAGCATAAGCTTTTTTATGCATCTCACTATTTTTGGATGCACCTCCAGGCACTCAAGGAGCTTAATAAGTAGCTCGTGGTTCGTGTTATCGAATGCCTTACGGTAGTCAATCCAAGCCATGGACAGATTGCGTCGATACCTGATCGAGTCCTGGGTAATACACCTGTCTATTAACAGGTTCTCCCTGTAACCTGCCAGCCCTCTCTTGCATCCACGTTGTTCAACTATTGCACTCCATACCGGCTCGATAGATGTTAATATCCTCTCTTTGAGGATGCCAGTGAATAGCTTGTAGCTGGTGTTCAAACAAGCTATGGGCCTGTAGTTTTTTGGGATTGACAAATCTCCGGTCTTAGGGATCAAAACCGTGCGTCCTTCCACTAGCCACTGCGGGACGGGTTGTTCTCCGTTCAAGAAAGTAGTAAATATACGCGCTAGATGTTGCCGCGTAGAAGTGAACTTCTTCCACCAACAGTTGTTGATTTTATCTGGCCCTGGCGCTGAAAAGTTCTTAGTTCTAGCGATAATTCTCTTCACTTCTTCAGCAGTAATTAGTGGACACTCTTCCTCTGGACCCTGTAACCTTTGCCTTTGGCAAAAGTTACGAAAGAGTGATATATCTGAAGCGTCTTCATTTAGCTGATAAGTATCTCCATATACTTGCTCCCAGAAGACTTGAATCTCTTCTTGACTAGGCGGATTTTTAACGGCACGTAACGTTTTATTGAACAGACGGGAAGGATGAGTAGAAAAGGTGGAATTTTCCTGAATCCACTTTACTAGCCGTTGAAGGCGCTGTTTCGCTGTTGAAAGAGATCTTATTTTTTGCGTCCAGTGCTGCTTGGTGGTCAACAGTTTATACTTGTTCAGCGTGTGAGTTGCTTTCCTTAAGTTTCGAGCAAGTGCCCTAACTTTTGGAGTGAATTTTTTATTTGATGTTATGTAGCTAATCACGCACTGAATATTTGATGCATGCCGTCTCGCCGTTTCAATTTTAAACTGAAGCTGTGCGATACGCTCGCGAGTCTTACTCAGACGTAATGAAGAATCGTTACTTCTATTGTCGCTAAGCAGGGAGACCGCCTTGTCGTAAACTGCACAGTTCATATTCCAGAGATTAACATGTTCGGGGAGCAAATCGGGGAGAGGAGTATTAGCTTCAGCTAATTTCTCCATCCAGAGAAAGACTTTTTGGTGGATAGATCTCCTACTACTCATGTTGGCTTTATCGGTTATCTGCAAAGGTGGGGTTACTGGAACGGGTGGAATGTTCGCTGGAGGATGTTGCTCTTCTTCTTGTTGATAAAGAGCTTCATATCCGGGTTTTTTTCAAGAGTTTTTTTCCTGAGTTGGTCCGGCCATTTAAATCGATGTTCTCGCGTTTGTCCGGGGCCATTGCCTGGTCGTCGCCTCGGTTCGGTCCTATTGTCATTCCCAACTGAACCATGGCCTCCATCCGAGAGAGGCCTATTGTGGGTGGCACTGCGCGATACTGGTGACGTAACCGCATAATTCGTTGCATTGGGGAATTATTAATTACATAGCTGTATAAAAAAAATAAATCGAAATTTCTTTTGGCAAAAATGTATTCATGTTTTAGTTTTTGAGTTATGAAATGATTAAGCTGGACCAATCAGGAGCGCCGCATAGAAAGTCGTACGTACGTGAGAGGGAGGCGAACGCTGTGTTAGTGACGCAATACTGTAAGGGATGGAGTTTTAGCAACCCCATAAAATCATTCCTACTGGGAAAACTGTCCGAATTAAACTGGCGTAAACGTAAAAATATTTCAGTTCCTTATAAGAATTTGACTTGTGAAGTTTCGATCTTTCCCCTCTCCTATAATCTAAAACAATTATCATGAAAGAACAAGTTGATTTGAAATAAAAGAAAAATTATAAACAGACACCAATATTATTAATCATAAAGCTCCCACAAGTATTAAAATATACTTCACTAAGCGAATTAAAGGAACATATTAAAAATAGATAACCACGATTACTGAAGGCCTAGATGAATTTCTTTAAAACACTTACCTCAAATTCCTTCATTGCAATTCACACATTTTTCCCGAGAGGGGAAATATCGAAACTCCGCAAGTCAAATTCTTATAAGAAACTAAAATATTTTTACGTTCACTCCAGTTGAATTCGGACACTTTTCCCAGTCAGAATGGTTTTATGGGGCTTCTAAAACTTCATCCCTTACTGTATTGCGTCGATAAAAAAGTTAGGTAATTCAAAAATTCACGATAGGGGTTGTCGATAAATGTGGCTAAAATGCCCTCAATTACATTTGACAACTTTCCCTGTAGGGCTCATCCTTTAGGGGTGTTTGAACTTACTCTCTTGCATCATTAAGTCGCAAGAAAATGAATTGACTGATCTAGCGTGATAAGGTCGAATCAGGATAGATTTCGCTTAGATAGGAGTCTAAAAAAATACATAGTCGATCTCCAATGAAGTTTAGGCCCATTACACCAGGGGTCTCCAAAGGTAGATCCTGTATCTACTAGCGATCCCGGGCCACTAGGTCGCATCTACTCAGGTTTGACACAGAACTGTCAAGAAGGATCCCCATCCTTTACCTGAGTCGAAGTGCCTCAAAGAGTTGCCTCTTGCACAGCAGAAAAAATGGGTCCCTCGAGGTTTAGGTTTATGAACCAAACGGTTCCAAATAATATTTTCTTTCAAGGGGTCATACATTTTCTCTCAGTATCTCATCGAAAAAAACTGGTAGATCCTGAAAATGGCCTGTCGATCCTGGGACAGGCTGCATTACACTATTTGCTATTTATAACCATTTTTGACGTTATTTGCGCTTCATTACGTTAGAAAACCCAAGTTTTTATCTCTAGAAATAGCCAAACAGTGCATTTGTTAATTAAATTTGTTTACACAATAATAATTTTTTATGAATTGATAGCAAAGAACCATTGTCAAATAAAGAGCTGCTAATTAATCAAAGAAACGCCCTCTTTTTTGATAAAAAGTGCTTAAAATTTTTAAAATTTGTTCGTACAATTGTTCTTAACAATAAACATTGTTGATTGTCATGTAAGTGACTCCAAAAGGCTATAAATTCGTTATTTGCGCTTCATTACGTTGAAAAACCCAAGTTTTTACTTCTAAAGTAGCCAAACAGTGCATTTATTAATTAAATTTGTTTAAACAATCCTTCATTTTTATTGGATGACTAAATCATCAGGAGTCTGATGTACTTCTTAGATGAAGAATTAAGAAATGATCTCTAACAATTGAACCGCTGCACCGTGTCTAACGTACAGCGGACTATCAGAGTGGGGATACTAATTGGAGAGGCTGCGGTCACTAACACAGCGTTGGTCAGCCTCTCACGCACGTATGACGTTATATGCGGTGCTGCTAATTGGTCGAGTTTAATCATTTAATAACTCAAAAACTAAAACTTCAATACATTTTTGCCAAAGGAAGTTTCGGTTTTTTTTATACAGCCATATAAGTCCGGACACTTAGTGCTGGGACACCCTTTATAGCTAATTCAAATATATAAAAATCTCTATGTTGGGTATACAGTTGCCTCTTTCAAAAAAAAAATTAATTTTGTTCAAATATACGTTGCTTTCGTTGATTTGATTTTTCAGCATTTTTTTGATTGCACTAAATATTTTGTTCCGTTTATATCTGAAAGAATATTTACTAATCATATTTAAATCCCAGTTTTTCTTTGATTCAAATACATTTTAATCTTATTTACATTTTCATTATTTTCCATTTCAAGTGCAGTAGGTGATAATGATAATTTTTATCGACCAACGGATAAGCTTATGCTCTACATCTGAATAGGCATAGCTTTGTACTACTGACGTATTGCGAAGTCGTTTAGTGATTGCTTCAGTAAAAATTTCTCACAGTTTTTAGTAAAAAACTTGCTAATTTATTTAGTTAGGCTTAGTATTCGAATTACTAAGCCTTCTTGAGCGAATCAGTAGTTTTTACCTGAAAATTAGTACAAATGCTTAGTAAAGGAACTGGTCAACGATTTCGCAGAATTTCCTTACTAGAAAACTACTAATTCTGATTTAGGGAGTAGGTTTCAACTTTTTAGCACCGCTATACTTTTGTATGCACTTGAACATTTCCATTATTACTGCAAATATTATCCGATTTTCATGAATCATTTTTCCCCTTTCTTCTAATTATATAAATTAATTCAGCTAATTAAAATTGAATTAAGCAATGCTTTCATAATTTCAGTTTTTGTAACCGGCCGTAGTCTCATAACAATGAAAGGGTCATTCGTTCCACATAATTCGACTAGCAGCAGGGTATCTGCCTCGAACATTCCCTCAAGGGTCGAGGCCGCACGGCCAAAACGCAGAGACATCTGACACTGAGCGTCCCTGCTATTGCACTTATGTTTTCGTTTATTAGACAAAAAAGGAACAATTTTTCGAAAAACCGCCTCTGAACGTCGAAAGAGAATACTATGTAGATGAGGTATGCAAAAAATTAGACAAAAATATTCAAGCGTTCGAACTCAAAATGAAATACCGCAAAGCCATTCCAATAAAACCCCTTAAGGGGCGTGCGTGCTAACCACTAGACCACAGCGCCAGCTTAAATAAAAAAATTGTATATCAGGTAAAATTTTGACCTGAGGAGAATTTCAAGATGTGACATTAAACATTAAAAATTGAAGAAAAAAAAATAGAAAACAAGATTGCTATTCGGACAATTGTCCAAAACCTTAAGATTTTCGTCAAAGAGATTTTGCCAAAAGTATAAAATAGCAAGTCTGAGATTATTCATATATTTTCAGAGTAAGTAAGCCAGTGGAAAGCTAGTTCTTTAAAAAAAAATCAGACATCTCATAATACAAAATTTTCAAATAAAACATCTTCACCTTAACTGTATGAGGGTGCTTTTTATGTAGCTGTCAGCCCCGCCATTGAGCAGCATACTACTTAACAGTTAGTTGACCGATGTTTTTGGTAATCAGTAGCTGCAAGCTTCAGTGGTGTATACAGGTCTACTCTACAGATGTAGTCGTAGAGCAGGATGTTCGTCTTCTTTTGGAAGTATTCGCGCGACAGTGTAACCTGGGTGTTACACAGCTGATGAACATGAATAACCCCTCTGCCCCAAGCTTGCTTCGTAGGACTACTTTCTCAACAACCGTCCTCTCATGAGACATTCGTTGTTCGGACATTTTTTACGCGAATGGTTCAGATTATTGCCTCGCAGTCTGTTTACGACCACGAGACTAACCCATGGAGGCAAACAAAGGTGTTTTTGCAACACCCACCCCAAAAGTTGACGTTTTCATGTTTCTAATTTGTGCCTAAAGGACCTTATTTGAGCAGAATGTGTGCGAAAAATTTTCACGCATGCGCAGTTTGAAGATGGTTTACTTTAGGCACTGGTAAAAAAGCTGCGCATGTGCACTTTCGAAATGAGGTATTTTAGAGACTGGCATAGGTAACTTTAAACACTGATGTTGGTATCTTCCTTTTTTTTCCAACATTTTTTTTTTCAGAAATTTTTTTCACATAATTTTTTTTTCAAAAGATTTTTTTCACCAAATTTTTTTCAAACATTTAAAAAAAAAAATTTTTCAACCAAATTTCTTTACTACACTCTGTGCAATATAAAATTAGTATTTTTCGTTACCTCCTCTTAACACAACTTTTTTGGGCGGGCGTTGCAATAAATAGCGTGTGATACACGTGCGCATAGGTGATTGCTAACTCGTGTGATTGCATCATTCGCCTGCGGCTCGAAGCATGAACACACAATCACCTATTTTGCGCACTTGTATCACAAATAACTATAATCGCCTTGGTGATGTTTTTAGCACTGAGACCGGTTTTCAGAATCGAACCCAGGCGCCCCGAAAAGGAAGTCTTAAGTTCTTCTTTATTGCAGACGGGAGTGGCTCCCATGTCGAGGTACCTGTACGACTCCCCATCGATAATTTACTGAATCAGGTCCCGATCATGCGTTTCCAATGGAGTGATCAACTCTTCACGGGAGAGAAGCAGTTTCTTGTATTTCTTCAGGCCCAGAGTCATCCTGATGTCATTGGAAAACTGTAGCAAGATGTTAAGTAAGCTCTGCAATTTCGATTCTGAGCGAGCATAAATTTTTAGTTCATTCATGTGGAGGAGGTGAGTGAGCTGAGACTTCGCTATTCCCACCTGTATGTTGAAACCATGGGACGTGTTGTGGAGTGTCCTACTTAATGGATTTAGGGCTAAACAGAACCGTAGTATAATAAAACAGTCGTCTTGGAAGATGTCTCGTTTAATTGGCAAGGACTCAGTATGTCTCATGAAACCACGAAATCTACAGGTACTCATCACCCGGTACTTCACTACTAAACACGGTCTCAAATGCGGCAATTTCTTAGTAGATTTGTTGTTGTCCATCGCTTTTTTAAATGTGATTCTGCTTAGGGCCATGTAGCATCGTAGCTTTTCGTCAGGTGTTTCAGATCTTTCACGAGGTCAAAGGCACACGTAGAGTAGGAGATGTTGTTCTCAAGTAATGAATTTTCCCAGATGCTTTGGACCTCAACGATGTCAACAGCACATCTAGGGCATCGATTATCATTTGTTCCAAGTATTACTTTTTTCCAGGTGTTTCAGACCCCTGGAAAAATCAAATGGTACACCTTGGGCAGGTACGGTTGTCTTCAATTCACATATGGTGTAGTAAAGTGGATTGTCTGGCTTGATATTAAAATATGCGTTCAATTGTGTGATATGCGATGCAAATATCTCACGGACATCCAACACACATCTGCCTTCCGAACAAATGTGTTAAGACTATCCCTTTACATGCCGAATTTCTGTGGAGAATTCAGTGTTTCCTCATATACGGGTACGTGGTGTTTAAATTGTCCAGGTTGCGGTTGGACCATTCGATGAGCCCGAAAGAGTAGATGTGGAACGGAATCGCAATTGTGTTAATGTCCTTGATATTATGAGCTGAATTGAGACTAGCTTCCAATATGGCTTTAAGGCGCTTAAGAAAGGCGGCCGCAAGACTGTCCTTAACAGCAGTGTGGCAAGGTCTCATCAACTGTAGGATGCCTAAATTTGTATACGACTAATTGTTTTTCTTCGTGTCAATTAACTTCTGTAGTCTTTCCCTCGAGCTGGCGTACATTTTCAGTTTCTCCATGTAACGTAGGTGGGTAAGATTTGATCCAATCCTGCCTTTCTTTACTCTGTACCCATATATAACGTGTTGCTGAGGGTCCTTCTAAGTGGGTTCAGCACTAAACAGAAAAATAGAACATTGAATGGGTCGCCGTGGAAAATACTAGTCTTAATGCGCAAGAGCCTGGAGATCCTCGTTATACAAAAACCAAAGTACTTAAATCTCTTACCCCACATTGTCATCGCATGACTCAAAAGTTGAATTAGGGCAATACTGTTAATTCTTACCAGGTCCTTGCATCTCCGAGAGTTGCGACAACATGCCTTTTGCTCTTTTGACTATAGGCCTTGGGTTTTTTTTAATCATATACGCGACATCTTATGTCATAAAAGAGGGCGTTGAGTCTGGCTGATCGAGCATGTTCTGTTATCAACTAGCAAATTACCTGTTTATACATTTAAGGTACTTGTACCGAAAGTTGTGCAAAATGTTCGGGCCAGGTGTACGCCAGTTTTTCGCCCTCTTTAGCACCTCAGACAAATTGGAGGATGTCATGTCAAGAACCTCCATTTGTGGAATATCTGACATGCGATCCATTTCGAGGTCGAGCCACGCTGCTTCTAGGTTGCTTTTGTTATTTTAACCCCGAAGTTCTTCGGAGTAGTCAACCATGGCTTTTTCTCTTGAAACTTAGAACGCCAGCTCTTTTTTTTTTTGAGGTCCACTGATTTCTCGGTAGAATCGTTTCTCATCCGCCTTAACGGCCTTGTTTTGATCTTTCCTGACCTAAGATTTCTTTTATCTGCGCAGCCTAGAAGTCAGGACATAGAGTCTCTGTTGGAAGTAGTCAATCACTTTGTGTAGTGTAGCGTTTGATGTTGTGGACGGATTATTGCGTGAACGAAGGATGTCTGCAACGTGACGAGTCAGCTTCTGGGCCCTGTTACCTCTCCTATATTGCGTTAGCGTGCGCAACTTTCATCTTATTTTACTGATCTCGTTCTCAATTCTCCTCTTCCATATCGGAATATTTCTATACGTCCGAGTGGCGATTTTATTACTCTGAGGTATAGAAATATTCTGCCATGGAAGAGGAGAATTGAGAACGCGATCAGCAAAATAAGATGAAAGTTTCGCACGCTGACGCAATATAGGAGAGGTAAGGAAGGACTCTAAACAACACGTTACATATGGGTACAGAGTAAAGAAAGGCAGGATTGGATAAAATCTTACCCACCTGCTTTATAGGCAGCCGCCTTTCTTTAGCGCCTTAAAGCCACATTGAAAGCTAGTCTCAATTCAGCTCACAATATCAAGGGCATCAACACAAATGCGATTCCGTTCCACATCTATTCTTTCGGACTCACCAAATGGTCCAACCGCAGCCTGGACAATTTAAACAGAACCATCCGCGTACCTGTACATGACGAAACACTGACTTCACCATACAAATTCGACATGTAAAGGGATAGTCCTACCACATTGTTCGGAAGACAGATGTGTGTTGGATGTCCGTGTGATATGTGCATCGTATATCACACAATTGAACGTATATTTCAATATCAAGCCAGACAATCCACTTTACTACACCATATGTAAATTGAAGACGACCGTACCTGCCCAAGGTGTGCCATTTGACTTTTCCAGGTGTCTGAAACACCTGGAAAAAAATAATACTTGGAACAAATGATAATCGATGCCCTAGATGTGCTATGGATATCGGTGAGGTCCAAAGCATATGGGAAAATTCATTACTCGAGAACAACATCTCCTATTCTAGGTGTGCCTTTGACCTCGTGAAAGGTCTGAAACACCTGACGAAAAGTTACGATGCTACATGGCCCTAAGAAGAATCACATTAAAAGAAGCGACTGGCACCAGCAAATCTACTAAGCAGTTGCCGCATTTGAGACCGCGTTTATTAGTAAATTACCGGGTGATGAGTACCTGTAGAATTCGTGATTTGATGAGGGATACTGAGTCCTTGCCAATTAAACGAGACATCTTCCAAGGCGACTGTTTCAGTGTACTGCGATTCTGTTGAGCCCTAAATCCATCAAGTAGGACACTCCACAACACGAGCTTTATGCTCACTCAGAATCGAAACTGCAGAGTTTACTTAACATTTTGCTACAGTTTTCCAATGACTATTGGCGTTTGATGTTGTGGACGGATTATTGCGTGAACGAAGGATGTCTGCAACGTGTCGAGGCAGCTTCTGGGCCCTGTTACCTTTCCTATATTGCGCCTGCGTGCGCAGCTTTCATCTTATTTTGATAATCTCGTTCTCAATTCTCCTCTTCCATGGCGGATTATTTCTATACCTCCGAGTGGCGATGTTATTGCTCGGAGGCCTAGTTTTTAATCCTAGTGCCCTGACTTAAGGTGGCCCAACCATGCCATTAAGGCCTTTGTAATCATGAGTTTCAGCAGAAAATACCTTGAAGTCGGTTCTACGTCTCTAAATTTCCATAATGCGCGTTCGAAGTTCTTTTCGAGACGCTTCAGGTTTTCAGAGACTTTCGTGTTTTTTGTTTTCGTATGTGGTCGCTGTCAACAGTCTCAACAGTCTCAACAGTCGAAGCATCTGAAGGTTCACCACTTAAGGTGGGTGAATGGTATAATTGTCTTCTTATAGTTTCAATTTCCACCTCAGATAGTAGGTCACAAACAAAGATTAGGCGTTTTTGGTCTGCTACATGTTCGTTTATTCTCTTCGCCAAGTGGGGACATGCATTTAAAAAAAAGACGAAAGTGTCCTCGTCTTACAGGTTCCCCTTTCTATCAAAGGTGCCACCTCTTTATTTGCTTTGTAATAGGAACCTCTTTATTTGCTTTGTAATAGGAACCTCACAACCAAAGTATTTTCGAAGAGCGCAGCTGATGGTATACTGCTTGCAACTTGTGGTTGATTTTCTGCCGGGAAAGTGAAGCTTTCGGGCGTGTCGGTAAGATCTAGCTACGCATTACGTAGTCCACCATCTCCGCCGTCCCGCATGCTGTAGCCCCCAGCGGCGGCTCCATGGGCACTCCGAAGATCCTCGGAAACCGACCATCATTTTAATATATTTCTGACACTTGCCATTTTTGTATGGGCTTTGGTGTTCCTTTTAGTCCTTTCCCTTTTCGTCATCTGCCCAATATGTCTTAGGGATTTTTTTTTCATGAGTTGAATTTTTGGGGCGAAACTTCCTACAAGGAGCTACAAAGTCTATTGTGTCACAACCTTAACTATTTACTCTCAATAGTTGACCACAGTCGTCTTGATGCAGCCTAGTGTGTCAACCACTGATCGCGTTATAATTTCCTCAGGTTCCATGAAATGGATCCCAAAGGTTTGTTGCCTGAGCCTAGCTAATGCCGGGAACTGGCATAAGACATGCAGGGATGTTTCGTCATCCCTGCCGCATTTCCTGCATTCTGTCGTGGGGTTGTACCCCCTCTTGTGCATGTGATAGTTCAGGTGTTTGTGCCCTGTAAGCATCTGAACCACTGTCCTTATGTCCTTCTTGGGTTAAGCCAGGATTCCCATTCCCGGTGCACCAGAGCTCTACGACGCGCAACGCCGAACTTGTAAGACGCATTAAAGTTTCCCGATGAACCCCCCTGACTAGGATTACAAAGTCGTCTGAAAATCCCTGGGTGTAATACCCTTCCTTATTTAGCCTACGAAGGAGATCGTCCACTATGATGCACGACAGAAGGGGTGACAGGACACCCCTCTCTGGGCATCCCCGCGGCGCTATTCTCCTGAACAGGTTTTCGCCCCACCTGGTTTCGAGTCGCCTCTGGCGTAGCATGCTTCCTATCCAGGTTATTAGCTGGTCTGGCACGTCACACCTTGAAGCCTCTCAACAGATGACTGAAGGGCGTGCAGCGGAGAGGCTACAAGCTCTTCATCCCTGATATTTCTCTCGACCGGCCTGTCTAGCGTCTTCAGGATGAAGGACGTCAAGCTGATTGGCCAGAAATCTTTAGCAGTAGTGTAGCCCTCCTTCTCAGGTTTGGGAATGAAGGCCTCTCTGCCATCCTTCCATGCCGATGGCACGTGTTTTAGAGCAATGCTTGCCGTAAATAGTTTCGGCAGTGTGGGGACGACAAAATCCATGCCCTTTTGCAAGAGCGCCGGATAAACGCCATCCGCCCCTGTTGATTCATAGGGGCAGAAGAACTCAGCAGCCCATTCCACCTTCTTGATATCAACGACCTTGGCGGCGACATTTCAGTTGGCCTTCTCCCTCTCTTGGCCCCAGCCTTCCACCGCACGGTCGCTTTGAGTTCGCTGAAAACCTGGGAAGTGGACTTCAATCAGGTTTTTTGCCAGTATCTTGTGGAGCCTCGCTGTGTCCAGAATGTTTTTTGATTCCTCGCAGAAGCCCCTCCAATCTTCCTGTTTATAAAGTCTTATATTTTCATTGTATTCATGTTCAGCCGTCTTATAGATGTCCCAGTTTGAAGGCAGCTTCATTCTGTTTGCCATATTGCGCAACGCTCTAGTCTTATTTGTACTTGTAGGGCAATTGTTCTTATATGATGTAGTCAAAGTCCTTCGCAGAAAATCCGCGGCGTGCTCTAACTCATCTATGGTACCGTTGCTTGTGGGGAATTCCACAAGCCTGCCTTTGAGTTCCTCTTTATATGAGTTCCAAAGTGTATTCCTGGGGTTTCTAATCTTTGAAACCGCGGGTTTTGCTAGGGCTAACCTGAACAAGATATATTTGTGGTCCGAGAGAGACTTCTCATCGGAGACTCTCCAGCCCACTACCTTTCTCCTCAGTTAATCCGAGCATAGAGTCAAATCGAGAATCTCACTCCTGGTTTTAATCTGGAATTTTGGAGTATCACCAGGATTTAGTATCTCCAGCTCAGTGCCCGCTAGGTAATCTATTAAATATCTTGCTCTGCTGTAGATTTTTGTACTCCCTCACACTGTATGGTGGAAGTTTGCGTCACATTCCACCAGCAGAGGAATCCTGTTCTCCTGGCAGTGCTGAATTAGAGCCTCCACCTCTCTAGTAGACCTTAATGACGGCTTAATGATGGCGAGCTCCCTAGAGCAGAGCAGAGCTTAAGAACCAAAATCGCATCTATACGCTTGATGGGTATGCATGATTTTGATGCTTTTTCGCGTGGCCCCTTATAAATGGAGTTACTCCCTCCCAAGCCACTAATCCTTTTCCTGTATAAACGCCGAGGTGCCTTTGCTGTGGTGCAAATTATTCTGTATCATGGAGATTCGCGTCTCAACCATTGATAGGGTAATTCGGGACGTCTCTGGACGCTTCTGGTGCCCCTCCTCTTGCCTGTAGAACAAGCCAGAGGAGTTGCTCCAGATGATGTTTCCGCAACCATGGCCCCCTGTGAGGTGCATTGGCTGCTGTTTTCAAGCCGCGCTAAGCGGGCTCTTCTTTTCTCCACACTGCTACGGTTTCTCTTTCTTAGAAGAGCTCCGTTAGCTGTTCTTCCATCGTGCCAACAAGATTTCTGTCATCGGTATGAGAAGTCTGCACCGCTCCTGGTGGGCTGGCCCCTGAGGAGCCGCCCACCTTTGGCGGTGGGTTTCACGAGGGCCCCGGATCGGAGCCTTTATTGTTTTTATTTGTCTTCTGTGTGTCACCCATTTGGTCCCACGAGAAGCTAAGGAAATAATAAACACTCCCTGCAGACCCCACTTGCAAGGGGCGAGTCTACATATTATGAGATTCGACCTGGTGTCCCAAAGTCTCCATTAAGACACCTTTTTTTGTGGCCCCGACGTGTCCGCCTCGTCTGAGAGGAGCGCGCCGGGGTGTGCAAGGAATTATTAATCCTGGTGGCATTCACCCCTTGGCACGGTGATCATGTCGTGGCTTGGGAGCATGAGAACTCGCCGCCTCGACATTCCAGGAGGCTTTGCTATTACCCTCTAGAAGGATCGCTCCTTAGTTTAGGTCCCCCAGATTAGGGTCCGTCAATTCCCCAGAGTAGCTACACCTCGCGATGCAGCCCCTTTGGTTCACCTATTCCAGATCTATAGTCCGATGAGACCCTTAATCCCTCCCACCAGCTACAAGGTACCGCGATCCCTAGGGAGAGTGGGCAGTCTGGTTTTTTTATGATAATAATTTTTTGTTGACCTGATTTTCTTTCAGAAAACCCGATCCTGCTTTCTTCAAAGACTTGCGGCCAAAGCAGCCCTTTATAATTCCGTTAAAAACAATCATAAGTTAGAATTCAGTGGTAATTATTAAAATTATATTCAGTGAACTTTATCACACCATATGTTCGGTAGTACGCTAGACGTTTCATGAAATGGGTAGAATAGTCTGATAGTTGGTGAAACTGATCTGTCACACTAAGTGTCTAAGACGCTTGCACACTTCATAAAACGAATACAAATTTTAGACAGGTACTGTAACTGCCTATTATTACACGATATGTTAGCGCTTCATGAAATGTCTAGGGGGTTGTCCATATACAAAAGTAGCCGTGAATTACCTGAAAATTCGTGTTTTCTTGAAAACATAAGCTTAGTGATACAAAGTAGGAAGTCTAAACAAATATTCTTAAATGTATTCCTAAGTTCTCATGTTTTTCTGAAAAGGAGTTCGCAGAATCAGGCCAACGCTCGTGCACGTAGACATTAGCTCAACCCCCGCGGTCTATGCTAAATTTCGCTAATGCAAAATACCAGTATACTTATTGCTGATTTAGATTGAGAGATATAGGTATTTCTTCTATCCAGTTTAATGAGTTATTTCGTTTAGTAGGACCAGAAGCCCTATTGTTTAAACAAATAGTGATAACACCGCGCTCGCGTCGCTCAAGTTAATAAATCGTTGTTGCGTTGCATCGGTTAAATTTCTTATCCTCAAAGAACTTATTGAAGGGATCCTGGTGTACTCCTAAAACCAGACTTCCACAAAAATGGTGTTATTTTGACACCTGCAGCATAGGATGGATATCGTCAAAACTTTGCGATATATACCCCGGGCTTCTTCGCAACGTTGCTATATAGCTCTAAATCCTCGAGGCAGATGAGTTTCAAGTACTTGAATCCATTTTCACATGGATTGAATTAAAAAGACATTCTATACACCAACTGATTCATTAGCCTGTATATCTACTTGAAAACAAATTTTACTTGTAGATTTTAATGTATAGACATTAATGTGCCCAGTTTAATGTGTAGGCTTTTAACATGAAAATTTAAATATAGAAAGTTAAACGTGTAGAGGTTAATGTGCAGAGTTTAACGTGTAGACTTTATTGTGTACAGTTCTAAGGGAATAAAATTTACATAAACTTTTAAATTTCAACGTGAATAGTTGAACGTGTACAGCTTAGAGAGTAGAGTTTATTGTGTTTAATGGACCTTAATTTTACCCCCTTCCCGTCGGTAAATATTGGGCCCAATGGCAACATTGTTTTGCATAAATTACCATCCAATAGAACTGCACTTTGCCGAAGTTTGAGTGCGACTGGAAAACTTTGGCTTTATAGGCGGAGTCACTTCAGAAATAATACCCCTCATGTATCCTTTTTAGTTTGGACAGCAGTTATTTAACCCTGAAATCTTTGAAAATTTGTTGAAATACTTCGAATTCTTTTGAAATCTTACAAAATCCTAAAAAGTCGTTTTAAATCTCTTAAAATCTTTTAAAAGCCTATAAAATCCTTTGAAGTTCATTAAATATTTTTAAATACTTTTAAATCCTTTGAAACCTTATGAAGTATTTTAAAATCCTTGAAATCTGGTGTCCGTTCCTTTTTCAAAAAATGGTCACTTTCTCCATTTCTGTAGAAACTGTGTCCCCTATTTTTCTGATTTTCCTTGTTTCTTTGTAGCGTTTTCCGTAATTGCTATTATTTAAAATAATTTAACATTTTAAAATTTACAGGCTGAGAATTAATAATTATTTAAAATGCATGGCCAATTTCAAATTTCAAGCACTCAAACTTTTGCAATTTCAAATTGAAAATTTTAGTAGTTCAACAATTTTCAGGGTTCGTTTTGAACCTATCGAATATTGATTGTGTAGTACTAACAGTATGTATAATAAAATGGATGCTAAACACTCATGTTTAAAAAATAAAAAAAGGTTCGTTTGTTGTGGCTTCTACTTTAGAAGTGTACTTTCAACTCGAAATTTTACAATATTAAATGATCCTGAAAAGTGTTTAAAAACAATGAATTTTTTTCTGGCATTTATTTAAATGACTGCTCTGTCTAGATGGCTTACAAAACATATACGATCTCCCTTAAATTGGTCTAGATTTTCTCCTGGTATACATTGATATATAAGATCGAATTAAGAAAAAAAGAATAAATAATTATAGATAAAGATTCCAAGGTATTTTTACAGTGTGGGATGAGTACGATTTGCCCACGCTCTACGCGGACATTAGGTATATGCTGATTGGCGAGGGTATCTCGAGTTATCCCTGTGTTCCTTTTTATTAGATCCTCTGCTATATTCTTCCGCGATAATGAATGAAGCTAAAACTAACAAAGAAAATACAAAAACAACAATTGTAATTTAGAATAGACTGGTGTACACTTGTGAAGTCAGATTTGGCGAGTTCCATAAGGGAATGTTTTATCTTTTTTATTCAAAAATCAAATGTACTCACTTCCGATTGCTTTGGGAACATGAGTATAGTGCCAATAGATTCAGTGTAGGTCCTAGTATCATTCCCCACACAAACCCAAAAATAATAATTTTAACCCAGATTTAGAAAAACGTTAATATCTCTTAAACTAGAACCGGCCATAAGAGCCCTTTTGATGGGGAGACCCACATATATAGTTTTAAGTTTACTATTAATATTCTTTGATTTAATTTTAATTGCTGTTTAATCCTAATTTCTTTTTTTTTTTAGGAGCTGATAGCCTTTGCAGTCGTCTCACGGAGAAGATTTATTCAAATTATAGTCATAAGTTAGTTCTCGCACATATGCCATTACTGATGGTGTGCCTCGATGGTTTGGGAAAACTTGCACAGAAGTTTCCCAACATTGCAAGCACCTCGATTTATAATTTACGAGATTTTCTTGTAACCCCTTCGCCAATTCTTCTCAAACTTCATCGGCAATGTAGCGAACGATTGACGAAAAATCAGTTCAAAGTAACCCGTAAGTAATATTTTTATTATCAACTTCATAGATTTATTTCAGTAAAATAAATAAATAAAATACTTTTTTATTGCTTAGTACAAGATAAGGAGGTGCGAGAAAGTGATGCGAAACATACTACGTCTTTAACGGAAATGGCCTTTGAAACTTTGAGAGACTCGGCCATTAGGAATCTTTGTGTTGCTTTGGAAGCTGCACATTCTGTAGATCCAGATTGCGTGCCTGCGTTAGTCGCAAGTGTGTCAAACAGACTGTTCACTGCTGAAAAGAGCGACAGGTATTTTACTCAGTTCAATGTTGATTTTAATAATTTTTTTGTAATGCATGCAAGGAATGTTCGCTTTTCGAGGCATGTATAGCGTGTCGGAAGTGACCAATTCTAAAACCGTAGTAGAAAGCAGTTATAAAAAGGATTTATCTTTATTATGAGTTGACACTTGACAGACGGATTATGAGTAGTCGATAGTGATTGGATTAACTCTAAGTGATAAGTTACCATAAATTACTGAAAAACTTTGTACATCTTAAATTTCCGGAAATTTTCGGTAATTTATGAAGGGCCTAACGGAATAAGCATGTAAAATCCTCTCTCACAGATATCGGTTTAAAATTCATGCCATAAGTTCACAAAGTTATAAACCGATAGAAATAGATAAATAATATTAATTACTTTAGAATTTAATCTTGCATTTGAAGATGCGCTTTCTCAACTTGGTACGAATTTTCTATGCGCAATTTAATTATTGAATGTTCCCATGAGTCGCTCAAGTAGCGCACTCGATTGAGTGTTTATATTTATTACCCCTTGTTGTGGAAGAGGGTTGTAGATTCTCCACCTTCATACTATTTCAGGAATTTACGTTGTTCTCTCGTTTACTATTTTTTGGGTGGTTCAAAAATTATGAGATACTAGTTTTCCTTTGCATTTACATTCCTCTTAATTTTCTGTAGAAATGTTCTATATTAGAGCCTCATACGCGCGCTCCGCGCGCGACTAATTTCTTTACTTTTAATTATTTTATTTGGAAATGAAGTGCAATAAAATAGCATGCAATTAATTTTTACATAAATAATTTTGATTCTTACATGGCTTCGTATGGGTAACCTCTCACGATGCAGAATAAATAATCGTGCAACTCTAAACATTTTCATGCAACTTTGGAAAAAATCTATAAAATGTCGGCGCGTACAAATTTTCATAGAAATACACAGTAAATGATCTCGACTCGAGAAGAGTCCAGATGTAAGCCATTTAGAGAGCGCATAGCACTCGGATGGATGAACATCTGCGACGTATACGACCGAGTTGTGTATTCGCTGCGTTTTAACCTCGGTTTTAACTAATGTCGACCAGGAGGTTTGACGGGAGGGTTTCTGCGACAAATTGCCAAACTGTTAATTTGCTCATCAAAATATTTTAAATAATTAATAAATCCTGGAAATTTGAAGAGCATAATATAATAAATAAGTCATCGAAAAGATATTCTTAGTTAATTCTGTAAAAAATTCACCCTATTCGTTGAAAAATAGCCAAATTCTGATTTTTTTATAAAAGTTGTTTAAATAATTAATAATTCTTGAAAATTTACAAAACAACATAGAAAAGAGCATCGGAAAGACAATCTAAGTTTACTCCGTAAACAAATTGTGTGTATTCCTTGAAAAATACCCAAACTCTGAATATGTTTATGAAAAATATTTAAATAATGAATAATTATTGTGAATTTGCAAAGTAATGTAGGAAATTCTTATTTGAAATACATACTTTGTTGCTACCGTAAAAAAATTGAGCCTATTCCTTTGAAAATAGACAAACTCTGAATATGTTTAGAAAAATTGTTTAAATGATTAATAATTATTATAAATTTGCGAAGTATCGTAGGAAATAGTCCTCGAAAAGACATTCTTAGTTGCCTCCGATTTGCTGATAAAAATTGTTTTAACAATTAATAATACTTGTGAATTTACAAAGTATCACAGAAAAAAGTTATCGGAAATATATTCTTAGTTAATTCTGTAAAAAAATGTAGACGGTTCGTTGATAAATATCCAAACTCTGAATTTGTTTAAATAATTAATAATTATTATTTTAAATTGACAAAGCAACGCAGAATAGAGTCATCAGAAAGACATTGTTAGTTGACTCCGTAAACAAATCGTGTCTACTCCTTGAAAAGTACCCAAACCCTGAATATGTTTATAAAAATTGTTTAAATAAATAATAATTATTGCAAATTTGCAAAGTAATGTAAACAAATTGAGCCTATTAGTTTCAAAACAGCTTATATCTCAATTTGTTTAAATAATTAATAATACTTGTGAATTTACAAATTATCACAGAAAAAAGTCATCGGAAAGATATTCTTAGTTAATTCTGTAAAAAAATGTAGCCTATTCGTTGACAAATAGCTAAACTCTGAATTTGTTTATGAATATTGTTTAAATAATTATTAATTATTGTATATTTGCAAAGTATCGTAGAAATCTTGGTTCACTAAAGTAATTGATCCTATTCGTTGAAAAATGGTCAAGTTCTTGATTTCTTCATGAAAATTGTTTAAATAATTAATAATTCTTGGAAATTTGCAAAGCATCATATAAAAAAAGTCATCGGAATGACATTCTTAGTTAATTCTGTAAAAAATGTAGCCTATTTGTTAAAACATAGCCAAATTCTAAATTTTTTAAAGCAAATGCTTTAAATCATAATAAATTCTTGCAAATTTACAAAGCAACATCGAAAAGAGTCATCAGAAAGACTTTTCATAGCATCATAGAAAAAAGTAATCGGAAAGATATTCTTGGTTAATTCTATAAAAAAATTCAGCCTATTCGTTGAAAATAGCCAAAATCTGAATTTGTGAAGCAACCTAGAAAAAGAGTCTTCGGAAAGACATACTTAGTTGACTCCGTAAACAAATTGTGCCTATTCCTTGAAAAAAGCCAAGCTCTGGATATGTTGATAAACATTGTCTAAATAGTTAATAATTATTGTAAATTTTCAAAGCATCATACATAGGAAAGAGTTATTTGAAAAACATTTTTTATTGATTCCGTAAACAAATTGAGCCTATTCGTTGAAAAATGGTCAAACTCTTAATTTGTGTATCTACATTGTTCAGATAATAATTGATTCTTTGAAATTTGCAGAGCATTATTGTAAATGTGCAAAGTATCCTAGAAAATAGTTATTGGAAATATATTCTTTGTTGATTCTGGAAAAAAATTGGGCCTATTCTTTCAGAAATAGCCAAACTCTTAATTTTTTAATGAAAATTGTTCAAATAATTAATAAATCTTGTAAATTTGCAGAACAATATAGAAAAAACTCATCGGAAATATATTCTTATTTAATTCTGTTAAAATTGGGCCTACTCCTTCAAAAATAGCCAAAATCTGAATATGTTTATAAAAATTGTTTGAATAAATAATAATTATTGTAAAATTTGCAAAGTACCGTAAAAAAGAGTTATTGGAAATACGTTCGTGGTGATCCTGTAAACAAACTGAGCCCATTCATTGAAAAATGGCCGAACTCTTTATTTGTTGAAATAATTAATAATTATTGTAAATTTGCAAAGCATCATAGAAAAAGTCATCGGAAAGATATTGTTAATTAATTCTGCAAAAAAATTGAGCCTATTCGTTGAAAAATAGCCAAACTATGAATATGTTTATGAAAATTGTTGAAATAAATAATAAATATTTTATATTTGCAAAGTATCGTAGAAAATAGTTATTGGAATTACATTCTTCCTTGATACCCTGCACTAATTTGTCCTATTCGTTGAAAAAAGGCCAAGCTCATAATTTGTTTATGAGAATTGTTTAAATAATTAATAATTCTTGGAAATTTGCAAAGCATCATACAAAAAAGTAATCGGAATAATGTTATTATTTGAGGCACCTAGAGCAAGAGTCGAAAAATTATCATTGGTCAGGAAAAGTACGATCGAAAAGCAGTTGGAGCAAGAAAAAGACAAGTTTCGTTCCGGTGTAAAGACGAACAGATTGAAGTTGGAGGAAAACAGCGACAACGGAGTCGCTTTTTTCCTCCAACTTAATTGCGTTCGTCTTTTCCGCGGAGCAAAACTTGTCTGTTTCTTGCTCCAACTATTTCGATTTATATCTATTCACGAAGGATTCTCATTCAGTTCTTAACCCTTCGCAGGATATTTTGGGAGTTTTCAAATATCTGTATAGAATCGATGAGTTGTAGTAAGTTTATGTATCGATTTGATAAGTTCTAAGTCTTATAAATTCATGTTTCAATTAATGCAAATGTTTCTCTAACCTTGCTTTTGAAGTGTTTATTAGTGATACAATTTCAGAAACTTCACAGGATTTTTTAAAAGTTGGGAAAACGTCTACAACACTTTTCCGTCAGTCTATAATTTTTTTTCACAAATTATTTGATAATTATTCAGAAAAATTCGTGTTTCAGCGAGGTTTTAAGATTTCTTATCATAATATACTTTGTTATTGTAAAAATTTCAATAGCAAAATTTTGAAAAAAAAATTTAGAGAGAATTTTTTTTCCTGAGAGCGTTATAGGTTTCAATGAAAACAACTAAATTTGTTATTGTAAAAATTTCGATGGCAAAATTAAAAAAAAAAATTTTTCGAGAAAATTTTTTTTTCTCCACCGCGTTAGAGGCTTCAATAGAAACAATTAGATTTGTGATTGTAAAAATTTCGATAACAAAATTTTGAAAAAAAAAGAATTCTCGGGAACATTTTTATATAGTTTATAGGCGTTATAGGCTTCAAATTTTCCTCGAAATTTTTTTTTCTAAAATTTTCCTATCGAACTTTTTTACAGTAATAAATGTAGTTGTTTTTATTGAAGCCTATAACGCTGTGGGGAAAAAGAATGTTCTCGAGAATTCTTTTTTTTTTAATTTTGGTATCGAAACTTTTACAATAATAAATTTAGTTGTTTTTATTGAAACCTATAACGCTCACAGAAATAAAAAATTTTCATGAAATTTTTTTTTTCAAAATTTTGCTATCGAAATTTTTACAATAACAAATTTAGTTTTTTTTTATTGAAGCCTATACTCGAAAATTTTTTTTCAAAAATTTTCGTACAAAAATTTTTACATGAACAAAATTTATAGACTAATGGCAACGTGTCATAGACGTTTTCTCAACTTTTAAAAAATCCTGTGAAATTTCTGAAACTTTATCACTAATAAACACTTCAAAAGCAAGGTTAGAGAAACATTTGCATTAATTGAAACATGAATTTATAAGAGCTAGAACTTATCAATCCGATACATAAACTAACTACAACTCATCGATTCTGCACAGGTATTTAAAGACTCCCAAACTATCCTGCAAATTATTAAGAACTGAATGAGAACCCTTCCTGAATAGATAGGAATATTATATAATAATATAATATTATCGAAATAGTTGGAGCAAGAAAAAGACAAGTTTTGCTCCGAGGTAGAGACAAACGCATTAAAGTTCGAGGAAAAGAGCGACTTCGTTGTCGCTCTTTTCTTAAATAAAAATAACTAAATTTTTTATTGTAAAAATTTCGATTGCAAAATTTTGAAAAAAAAATTTTCGAAATTTTTTTTCCCCACCATGTTACAGGCTTCAATTAAAATAACTGTATTTGTTACTGTGAAAATTTCGATAGGCAAATTAAAAAAAAAATGTCGAGAAAATTTTTTTTCCCACGTTGTTATAGGCTTCAATAAAAACGACTAAATTTGTTAAAGAAAGTTTTTCGGGTTTCAAATATCTGCAAAACTACGAATCTTGCCAACGTTTCGTGAACACTGCAGTTCACTTCTTCAGGGCTGACCTCAAACTGATGTTTCAAGTTATATTATTCTCATATATATTCTCTACGATGCCTGTGATTGGCCAGAGCGCCCCATGGCCAGACTGGTCGAACTTGATTGGCCAGTCAAGTCTTTTTTAAAAAACCCGGGAGGACGGAAAGACAAATCGGATAGGTATTATAGCCTTTGTCCCTATTGATGTTATTAGGGTGTTTTAGGATTTCGATTGCTACTCTGTGTTGTCTTGAAAAAATATTGTACGTTTTTGTGATGACGGTTGTTTTGTCAAATAAAATGCTATGTCGTGTTTCGACATGATGCTCAGCTAGTGCTGACTGCTCATCGCGCTCTTTCTTTAGTAGGTTGTGTTGACTTGTTTTTTTAGTTTATTTTCCTATAGCTTTATCAATTTGTTTTTTTTGTGTAATCGTTTTGTATGAGGATTTGTTTAACATTTTGTAATTCCTTTTGTAATTTATCTTTATCTGTTATGGAGACAGCTCTGTATACAAGGGAGTTGATGACCGATTGCTTTTGTGATGGGTGGTGGTGGGAGGAGGCTTGTAGGTATCTGTTTGTATGTGTGGGTTTTCTGTAAACTTCGTGTCCTAATGTCTTATCATATCTTTTGTAAACCAGTACGTCGAAGAAAGCTAATTTTCCTTTTCGTTCTATTTCCACAGTGAACTGGATATTAGGGTGTAATTGATGGATGAAATCGTAGAACTTATGTAGTTCATCGTAAGTAGTGTCGTCGGCGTAACGGAAACAAAATTCCGGTTCAAGCTTGAATTGGTTAAAGATTTTAGTTTCTAGATTTTCCATAAAGATGTTGGCTATTACAGGTGAGATTGAAGTTCACATTGCTGCTCCTGAGGTTTGTTTGTAGAAATGGTTATTGAAAGAGATTGGATTATTAACTCAATCAGAATAAAGACATCATGATATTACCCGCAGACAAAGACAACACAACAGTAATAATGAATAAAGAAGATTATAACAACAAAATCACGGACCTTCTAACTGACGATACATATAAAAAAACTTAAAAACGACGCCACAAAGACAATAGTCAGAAAACAGAAACCCTTCTAAAAGATTCAAAACTTAACAACGTAACAATATCTAAATTAATACCTACTAATCCCATCTCTCCAAATCTTTACGGACTTCCAAAAATCCACAAAAACAACATTCCACTCAGACCGATCGTCAGCGCAATAAACTCACCAACTTACAACCTAGCACGCTTTCTCGCCAAAGAACTGAATTCTTTTAGAGGAAACTCTATCACACACGTCCAAAACTCTTTTGACTTTATCAGAAAGATACAACAGATTCACATGCAACCCCAAGACATCCTAGTGAGTTTCGAAGTAGTATCTCTCTTTACGAAAGTACCAATCTCCGATACAATCGATATTCTTAAATTCTTTGCAAACTTCCCCTTCAATCTCACACCTTTTATAGAATACTGACCCAATAACACATAATTTTCTGTCAACAACCAATTCTACGAACAAACCTCAGGAGCAGCAGTGGGATCTCCAATCTCACCTGTAATAGCCAACATCTTTATGGAAAATCTATAAACTAAAATCTTTAACCAATTCAGCTTGAACCGGAATTTTGGTGCCGTTACGTTGGCGACACATTTTTCATCTGGTGACATGGAATAGATGAACTACATAAGTTGTTCGATTTCATCAATCACACCCTAATATCCAGTTCACCATGGAAATTGAACAAAACGGAAAATTGCCTTTCTTTGACGTGCTGGTTTACAGAAGATCTGATAACACATTAGGACATGAAGTACACAGAAAACCCACCCGTATAAAGATAATTTACAAAAGAAATTACAAAATGTTAAACAAATCCTAATACAAACCGATTGCACCAACAAACAAATTGATAAAGCAATAAGAAAATACGCAAAAAAAACAAGTCAACACTACCTACTGAAGAAAGGGAGAGAAAACCGACTACCATCCTACCCTACATTCAATGTATCACAGAACAAATAGGAATAATTCTCAGCCAACACAACATCCAAACCACATTTAAACCACCTGCGAAAATAGGACAACCTCTAAACAACCCTAAAGATGAAAAGGCATTGGAGAAACTGTGAGAGCGGTGAGCCAACGTGTAAAGTAACATGAGAGTAAAGTCGGGCTAAAACATTTTACGCAATCAGCACTAGCTGAACATCATATGGAAACAGGACATAGCATTTTATTTGACAAAACAACCGTCTACGCAAAAACGTACAATATTTTTCTAAGAAAACACAGAGAATACCTATCCGATTTGGCTTTCCATCCTCCCGGGTTTTTAAAAAAGGACTTGATTGGCCAATCAAGTTCAACCAGGCTCCACCATGGGGCGCTCTGGCCAATCACAGGTATCGTAGAGAATATATATAAGTTGGTCAGATTCGTAGCTTTGCACACGATTAAAACCCAAAAAACCTCCTTTAAATTTATTGTAACAAATTTAGTTGTTTTTATTGAAGCCTATAACGTTCTGGAGAAGAAAAATTTTCTCGAAATTTTTTTTTTTTTTTAAATTTTGCTATCGAATTTTTCACAATAACAAATTTAGTCGTTTTGATTGAAGCCTATAAATAAAACTGTGGGGAAAAGAAAATTTCTCGACATTTTTTTTTTCTTAATTTTCCGATCGAAACTTTTACAATAGCAAATTTAGTTGTTTTTATTGAAACCTATAACGCGCACAGGAAAAAAAATGTTCATAAAATTTTGTTCTTAAAAATTTTGCCATCGAAATTTTTACAATAACAAATTTGGTTTTTTCTATTGAAGCCTATAACGCTCTGGGGGAAAACAATTTTTCTCGAAAATTTATATTTTTTTATTTTCCTATTGAAATTTTTACAGTAACAAAAAATTCCTCTACCTAGGTATATTATGATAAGAAATCTTAAAACCTCGCTGAAACACGAATTTTTCTGAATACTTATCAAATCATTTGTGAAAAAAAATTATAGACTGACGGAAAAGTGTCGTAGACGTTTTCCCAACTTTTGAAAAATCCTGTGAAGTTTCTGAAATTGTATCACTAATAAACACTTCAAAAGCAAGGTTAGAGAAATATTTGCATTAATTGAAACCTGAATTTATAAGACTTAGAACTCATCAAATCGATACATAAACTTACTACAACTCATCGATTCTGTATATATATTTGAACACTTCCAAAATATCCTGCGAAGGGTTAAGAACTGAATGAGAATCCTTCGTGAATAGATAGAAATCGAAATAGTTGGAGCAAGAAACAGACAAGTTTTGCTCCGCGGAAGAGACGAACGCAATTAAGTTGGAGGAAAAGAGCGACTCCGTTGTCGCTGTTTTCCTCCAACTTCAATCTATTCGTCTTTACAGCGGAACGAAACTTGTCTTTTTCTTGCTCCAACTGCTTTTCGATCGTATTTTTCCTGACCAATGATAATTTTTCGACTCTTGCTCTAGGTGCCTCATTTAATTCTGGAAAGAAATGTAGCCCATTTGTTAAAAAATAGCCAAACTCTCAATTTTTAAATGAAAATCGTTTAAATTATTATTAATTCTTGTAAATTTACAAAGCAGCATAGAAAAGAGTCATCAGAAAGACTTCTCATAGCATCATAGAAAAAAGTAATTGGAAAGATATTCTTAGTTAATTCTATAAGAAAATTTAGCCTATTCGTTGAATATAGCCAAAATCTGAATTTGTAAAGAAACATAGAAAAAGAGTCTTCGGAAAGACATACTTACTTGACTCTGTAAGCAAATTGTGCCTATTCCTTGAAAAATAGCTAAGCTCTAGATATGTTGATAAACATTTTTGAATAATTATTAATTATTGTACGTTTTCAATGTATCATACATAGGAAAGAGTTATTTGAAAAACAATTTTTATTGATTCCTTAAACAAATTGAGCCTACTCGTTGAAAAATGGTCAAACTCTTAATTTGTTTATCAACATTGTTTAAATAATAATTAATTCTTTGAAATTGGCAGAGAATTATAGAAATTGTTTCCCTAGCATTCACCGCCACGAAACGAATCACTCGGGAATCAGCCATGACCGTAAGACCTCATAGACTCAGCGTGAGTGGCACGTGGCGTCCCCCTCAATCGGTAAGGGGGGAACGTACATAGCCGGCACAACGCCGCAAATGCTTAGCCGCCATCATCCAGCTGGTTTTCCCCTCATAGACTGGAGCCCCCTCCCCCCGTCATGCTGGGCAATGAGTTCTTACGTCCATATCGTCAGCTATCATCAATCGAAAATACATTAATAGTGCACAAGCCTTGGCTTCATAATACGCAGCTCTGTTCTTAACCTAAAAATGATTCTAGATCACACTTCGGTGCGCATTCATTGGCTTCATAATACATTCCGCTGATCTCGATTCTGATCTCGATTCTAAAGCATAGGCGGTGAATTTAAATCCAACCAATAGGTAAAGAGAGAATGTGGCTTCAGTTTTCGAGATAGAATCGCAACCTTTTTTTTATGATAGGATTGTCTGTGAAACGATAATGAGATCTTTACTCAAAAATGTACTATTCTCGGATGAGAATAGACGTAGGTTCAGATGAATCGTCCGGGCGCACTACAAAGTCGAACGGGATCGTAGATGCGGGCCTTTCGTTAGTATAACTCGGTTGTTGTACCTTCGAAGGGTATTGGTGATGTTGTGATATAGTATTTTCTACAAAAGTCGATGTTAAACAGAAGGGAAAAGATAACCTCGCAAGAGTTTTCACAACGAGTCCTGCTACTTTCTTGGTCGTTTTAGATTCAAGTTTCAACCGAATTGCCGTTGGTACTAACGTCCGAAGGTCAGAGATTTATGCCTTGTTTTTTAGAGTCGATCGTAGAGCACTATTTAAAACTATGACGGCACTTGCATAACTCACTCGATGGCGGGGATGACGGCCTGATCAAAGGATGGGAACACGTCGAGACTTCTTTTATTAGGTTATGGCAAGAATTCAGAGATTTTGTACCTCGTTTTGAGATGCGAAGCCCCGTCATACAAACTCGGAGTTATCCCTTGCACTTAAAATTTAATTGTAGGTGCTCGGTCTTAGAGCGCGAACAGATAAATAGAGAAATTTCTCTGTCTGGAGTTCAGCAAGAGTAGTCAACACTTCGGATCTACCATATATCTCAAGCTTTGCCCTTGATGATTTACTGATTTTACTTTGGGATGATTTCCCTTCTTATATCCCCAGACGGTCCAGGTTTCTCCTTGTATTTTCATTAATCTTATGAGAGTATGAGATTGATCCTGTTTATCTATGGTCATCAGTTTTTTAATTTCTTAAGAAACTGACATGATTCTCCTTAGATTGCCAAATAAGTATACAAAATTACTCTTATTTTTAATTCAAGTCAGCAATTTCTTAATTCTTTTAATTTAGTGCTAAGAAATTATTGATCTTCTTTTATACAGATTTTATCTTAACACAACAGATTTAGTCAACACACGTGTTGCCTTGTGAATTTACTGCCGAGGAATTTTGACCGTATTTTAAGTTCAGAGCATTTGAGAAGCGATATTGCGTTACGCAATGCGGTCCATTGATCTCTCTTCATGATCTCAATAACTAATATTCTTGGAATATGAATTAAGAAATTTCACCGTGATGTGTTCTGATAATGCATCTTTTAGGCTGACATATTTATCTTGACGTTGCTACTAAATCTAAATGTAGCAAGATTCCATCTTATCAAAATTTTTGAAAATTTTGAAAAAAAAAGATTGATCAGCGTATTCGCAGCGGCTTTCTTCGTATGGCCTAATTGTGTAATCCGATTTCCTAGTTTCTAATATTACATGCGATGTCTAAATTTTGTACTAGACTTAATTAATAATTTATATTTATTAAGGCGTTGCATGTAACATGTCAATGTGATATACAATTTTCCCAAATAATAATTTGATATCTACATTTTTTTAGGAGATATGGAGGAGAAAGAAAAAGAAAAAAAATTAATTTGATTGAAAACGGCTTGTCCGATTTTGATGACAAAAATAAATGTTATGAATATGAATAAGACAATTTTCCGGAAAATTTTTTTTTTTAATGTTGACGAAAGATAGGGATAATTTTTTGTTTTCAAACCATTTATTTTTGAGGTTATGTTTTTGTTTCCCACCAACCATATTTAACATTAATATTCCCTAGAATATCCTCTATAACATATATTTTTGTTGCATTTTTTTAAGTAAGTCGACATGATGAAAAATTCGCTTTGACGACGCTGCGCTGCGGTGTTGTGCACTGATTTCGTCGGCAGATGCTATCGGACATAACTCTATTGCATTTTTTTAGTGTCAGAAAGTTTTTCGAATGAATTAATATTGTGAGGTCTGTATGTGGGTTAAGACTGATTCAAAAGTTATTCAATTAAATGGAACAGGGAAACTAATTTATAAAAGGAAAAAGCAAAGTAAATTCAAAATGAAAGTGGAAGGTTTATTGCTAATACTAGTTACATTGGTATTGGGATTTTTGAGTTTGAGATGTAACTGGAGGGGGGGGGGGGGTATCGCGAATCTTGGGTTCGAGAAAATGCTACTGGGGGCAGCGAGTGCGGTAGGTGGTCCACTTGTGGGTACGGTAATGGAGACGATGTGCCAGTCCGGAGAAATCCAGGGGGTTGGGGGTCCTTGGTTAGGCGCTTCTTCGCTCGGGCAAGGGTTGGAGCGGAGAAACCAGGGGGATGTGGCTTGGGCCGAAGCCCGGGGAGATGTGTCTTCTTGGTCTCGCGGACCGAATTATTATGGGCTTCGCTTCAGCGGCGGCGCACCACTTGCGACACTGGCGAGTGGGGGTTCACTAGCGAGGATCGTTTCGTCGATGTCACTGGGAGGGGGCTTCGCGCGATTGGTTCGCTCTCGCTACGTCAAAGTCTACAAGCGTCGGACGAACAGCGTACCGCGCTTGCGCTGTGAGTTGCCAGAAAGACTAACACTTTTTCGGGGCTGCGCGACACGGAATTTCAAGTATTCTGATAGCTGAGGTTAGAATGCCTTGTTAACGAAAGAAAGAAGAATTTTGGATGTTAACTGAGTATAATTTATAATTATAAATATACTCAGCGGACATCAATTGCATCTTTTGCAAGTGAAGTATTTCAGTAAATTATAAACTCTATATTGTCCTGATACACTGCCGGTCAAAAGTTTCCGGACACCTCTTTTTTGATGTATGACAAAGTTCTCTTAATTTCAATTATGTCAGAACTAAAATATTTCTCTTTAGAGGGTGAAATGCTCTTCAAATTTTGTATAAAATGAGCCCAGGATGAAGCCAATTTGTCTATTTTTTAAGTAGATATTGCAAAAATAGTGTGAATTTCAATGTTTTCTTAAATTTTCAATAACTCCCGTAATAATCAATATTTTTTTATGTTCTTGTGCTCATTCTAAAGCTATTTTTCTACAGTTATCGCAGCAGCTTATGATCATAAATCTATAAAGAAAAAAATCCTATCAGAGTGCAAGAATTTGAAGTTGGAAAAATGTGATAACATATTATCTGTAGGCAAATAAAGTTATACGTTTCATACATTTACAAACTAGAAAAATAGCTCCCAAGTGAGCACAAGAACATTGAAAAGTATTGATTATTACGGAAGTTATTGAAAGCTTAAGAAAACATTGAAATTTACACTATTTTTGCAATATCTACTCAAAAAATAGACAAATTGGCTTAATCCTGGGCTCATTTCACACAAAATTTTTAGAGCATTGAACCCTTCAAAGAGAACATTTTTTAGCTCTGACATAATTGAAATTAAGAGAACTTTGTTATTCATCAAAATTTTGGTGTGTCCTTTCGTCTCTAACAAATCGGGGTGCTTATTTATTGTCAGTCCTCTCGCCTCTCACAAATATAAAATCTTATTATTATAGCTATTATCATCAACCACGGCAAATTATTGTTTTCTTTTAAATATTAGGTTTACAGATAAGTTCTACCCGTTTTAAGCAACATTTATTTATTTATAAAAATCTAACAAAATGCAAGTATTAATTAATATAGTGGCCACTGGCTTCTACTACTGTTCGCGAACGCTCAGATAATTGATGGACTCCAAGGCGAAAGAAAGCTTGATCTTTTGACGCTATAAAGTCATCCATCATTTCTCGCATTTCAGCTTCAATTTTAATTTGGTGCTCAGCTAAGCTGTTTTGTAACGAGCGAAAAAGGTGGTAATCGGACGGGGCAATGTGTGGAGAGAAAGCCGGATGCGGCCGAATTTCTCATTTTAATTCTTCTATGGTTTGGCGGACCACGGAACTTCTATGGGTCCTAGCGTTGTCGTGCTGTACTGGTCTTCGCCCATGCCCAGAATATGATCTCTTTTCTCGGATCTTTTTCGCCAAACGGTTCAGTTGAAAAGAGTAACGTTCGCCAGTGTTACTCTTTTCAATTGAACCGTTTGGCGAAAAAAATGAAAAAATAAAAAAGTGATGATATTCTGGGCATGGACGAAGACCAGTACTACACGACAACGCTAGGCCACATAGAAGTTCCGTGGTCCGCCAAACCATAGAAGAATTAAAATGAGAAATTTTGCCGCATCCAGCTTACACTTCAGACATTGCCCCCTCAGATAATCACCTTTTTCGCTCGTTACAAAACAGGTTAGCTGAGCACCAAATTAAAATTGAATCTGAAGTGCGAAAAATGGTGGATGACTTTATAGCGTGAAAAGATCAAGCCTTCTTTCGCAATGCAACCCATCTATTGCCTGAGCGTTCGAGAACAGTAGTAGAAGCCAGTGGCCACTATATTAATTAATACTTGCATTTTAGATTTTCATAAATAAAATAAAAGTTGCTTAAAACGGGTAGAACTTATTTGTACACCAAATATATCGCTGAGTATCTGTGCTGGCTAAAGAATTATGAATAAGTACCTAGTACGAGAAAGGTAATAAATGATGGCAGGAACGTGTGAGCAACAACCTACAGTCCGATTGCCATTGGCACATTCACATGTGTAAGATGTTATACCAGAAATACTAATACTATTAGGTGTGTATCTGATGAAACATCTGTAAAATGTTCGGGAAATGTATCTAGAGGAAACATTAAATTTCAATACATTAGGCTGCTCTTTTACATACTCAAGAGTTAATTTTCCATCCATACCCATCATTTCTGCCAATTGAGACACGGTCTGAGAAACCTGGTATGATCCTGTAAACAAAATTTTTAAACTCCGTCAATTTTGGAAAATCCAAAATGTCTTCTGCCTCAGTAGCTAGCGAATTTGAAATATATTTTTGAACGAACATTCTTTCTAAGATTTGATCTCTACTTTCTATGTCAGACTGTAGCCTTTTTCTATAAGTATTATTAAGAAATTATGGAATCCTGAAATAGACTTCAACTTTTAGTAATAACTTATTGTTTAGTTTAGGATCCAAAAGGCGATATTCTTGTTTAAGAATGCCTTGTACAACTTCATCTGCCCACAAAAATTTTGTTACAAAACTAAACTGATTGGATTCTTCTGTCGACAGTTGCTTTCTGTTACCTTTCAAGGCAGACATCAGTACTTTGAAATTTTTGTCTTCAAAATCTTTTTTGATATCTCGGATACCACGATCAAGAACAGAGATATCGTCTTTCTTCGGGAACTTACTCAAACTATTTGGTTCTTCAGTTATAGTTTTCAATACTTCTGCATTGTTTTTATTGACAATATACGGCCCAAGCATGTGGAAACATAACCATCAACTGTACAAATGGCAGCTCACACGAATTTTTTGTGTAATGTAGACATTTTGTGCAAGATCTTTTTAAAAAATCCAGACATCCTACATACGGATTAAAAATAAGAACAAATCAAGGATGTACTGTGAAGTAATGCAAGATCGAGAACTAAGAATAAAAACAAATGAAGAGTGCAGTGTGAAGTAACGCACGAATGAAAATCACCATAAAAAACAAGTGAACATCACAGGAGACATTACTGACAAAGCAATACCAGGTCAAAACTATTTTTATAGCAGAGTGAAACAACGTATAAATTAAAACTAGAATCAAGAACAAATAAAAAAGAAAGAACAAATGTAGTCGTTGATCAGACCGTCAAAATTATTTTTTCAGTAGAACGAAACTGCGTATAAATCAAGAGTAAAAACAAGATCAAATGAAGGGTGCTGAATTAAGTACTGCACGAATGAGAATTTGTTACACAATTAAATTTCTCTGAAATTATTTTCTGTTACACTTCTCAAAACAACAGCTCCCAACTATACTAAAACAGACCGACGGCCCAACACTTCTATTTTAACTATGGTTGTTACCAAATTACAACCTTTTAACTATTAGTTCATTTGAATTTTTGCGCGCCAGCCGCGACCTTCGATGAATCGATACATCGATAGGTCGATTAGTTGCTACTCACGCCGCAGCGCTGCTCTCAGACGGTTGAGGCATTCGCTCGCGGTGAGCTCCTAGTCAGTACTGATTCAGTCTCCAACTGGTCAAGTTGACGCTCCGACTCTAGTGCGTAATTTCGGTGAATTTCTTGAATTAAGAGTCGAGAGCTTCGCACTCGATCGGCGTTCCTTCGCGCTCGAGCAGTATTCACGAGTTACCTACTGAACTTCGATTGTTTTACTACGAAACCTACGGAATAAACTTGTGCCTGGAACTCTAACCTCGACTTAATCATTGAAAATCCTAACCCCGACTTACTAGTTTTTCTCGAAACCCTAACCAAAAGAATCCGACTTATTTACGGGGGCACAGTGTATGAAGGTGAAGGTGGAAAAAACTCGTAGAAATCGGAAAGTGTGAAGAAGGAAGTCTCCGGACCCCTGGAGATATTTTCACCAGCCGGTATCAACTTGGCGAGTCGATTTTTCTCTCCGCCGATAAATATAACCCTTAACGGTAAGTGCTCTATCATTTAATGAAAAAATATTAACCTTCGACATGTTTCTGCTCTCCACACTTCTATAACTTTTTCTCTTATTTCTTTTCTATTCACCTCTCTCGGTCCTCTGCTAAGAGGATCTGGGAATTTCTCTTTCGAGTTTCTCAGTCTTTTTACTCTCTCGGTCCTCTGCTAAGAGGATCTCGGAATTTCTCCTTCTATTTTCTCAGTCTTTACTCTCTCGGTCCTCTG
>CAKNYM010051277.1:129567-158146 GCA_932195095.1 Andricus curvator
CAGTCTTTTCACTCTCTCGGTCCTCTGCTAAGAGGATCTGGGAATTTTTCTGTCTCATTTTCTCGGTCCTCTATCAAGAGGATCTGGGATTTTTTTCTTTTACTTCTCGGTCCTCTGTCAAGAGGATCGGGGATTTTACTCTATCCTCTCGGTCCTCTATCAAGAGGATCTGGGATCCTAGTTTTTTATCATAATGGAAATGCTGACCACCGGAAATGGCTTTTTGACTACAGATGGACCAGTCCCGAGTGAATCGGCCAAGCCAGCACAAACGCTGGACAGAACGTTATCGCCGAGCCCTGGATGACAAGCAGGCAAACCCAGGAGCCTACGTTCCCTTGCCACCTAAAAGAAAGAGGAGGAATCGCGGAGATCGCCGGAACCGGACCAGAGGGCTCCCGGTCAACCAACCTTCAATCGAACCCGTGCCTGTAACCACCGACCAGGTCATTTCCCAGGAAGAGATAATCGAGGAGTTCAACCTTCCCCAACAACTCGATCAGGTCCAACCAGACTTTGAGGGTTATTCTTCGCCAGCGGAAATCTCCAACTTGGGGAACGAGGGACTCATTCCCCTCGAGGAAGCGTTGCGGGACCTAGGCGTCGATCTTCCGCCCGAGGAGACGTCCCCGCCACCCTCAGAAGTACGGAGCCCAGCCGCAGGGACTACAGCTATTCAGCCCTTAGGGGAGGATGACCTCGTGGAGCTGCGTGCCTCTCCCATTGACTTCTCGCCTCCGAAGCCCCTTGAATTATTGCCACGAAAACTGGTATACTTCCTTTCGGCCGTACCAAAGCCCCCTCCCAGGACTACCTTGAGGGAAATCTCCAGCTCTCCTTCCACGAGAGCGGAGCCTACTAGAAAGTGGATACACGAGGCCGGAGCTGGCCTAACGCTCCCTGACCAGAGTTCCAGCAAGAGAAAGAGGCCAAAGTCTCGCCTTCCTCCACGACGCTCGCCCAGGAAGTTGAAGTCTTATCCGTCACCGCGAAGATCACCTCGCAAGCAGCAGGCTCTCGCTCAGGTATACCGACGACCTCCCCAACAGGCCGTTGTTGCAAGAAAGGCTCCCGAACGGGACACAATCCGTCCAAAGACCTACCGGACGCCCAAAAGGCTCAAGTCGATCATCACCCGTCCCCAGCCGACTACCGTGTGTCGAAATCTCTTTCAACGATGATTAATCTGTTTCCACCATGCATTTTTTTCTTGTAATTGATAAAATAAATGTGTTTACTATTGTTTCATGAATAGTTGCAGAATATCTTATCATATTTCCATAAAAAAACAAGTGAAAGTCACAGAAGACTTTACCAACGAAACAATACTTCAATCAGTCATTCAAAACTATTTTCACATCAGAGTGAAACGTATAAATTATAACTAGAAACAAAAACAAATGAAGGGTGTAGGGTGAAGTCATGTCAGAAAACATTAGCCTTTACTTTTTTTCACCATGTAGCACCACTTAAAAAAATTTAACAAAAATATATGAAGGGTCCCGGGTCATAAGGGCGTTAGTGCCAAATCTTGAATTTTACAGGAGACACAAAAACTGTCTAACTTTAATGCATTTAATTTATTATTAAACAAATAAGTACTTTGGAGCTATTACTTAGCTGTATCGAACCATAGAAGGAAGATCCTGAAAGAAATCACCACCTCCCATATCATTTTTTGTCAAAGGTTCGACGCTTTCCGAAAAATGCTGATTTTGACTCAGAAAGAGTTGCATAATTTTTTAATTTTCGTAATTTAAAAAAAAAAAAACAAGAAATTTCTTTCGAGCCATTACTGCCTAGCTCTATCAAATCGCGAAAGAATGGCTCTCAAAGAACCAACTATCCGCAAAAAAAACCTTGTCAAATAACGCCGCTTCCCAAAAAACGCCGTACCCGATATAGAAAGAGCTGCATAACTTTTTTATTTTTAGTGTAAAAAAAATAAAATACTTTGAAGCCATTACTTAACTCTATAAAACCACGAAAGGAACATCCTGAAAGAGGCAACTGCCTCCGAGAAAACCCCTTTATCAATGGTGCGGCGCGTGCCCAAAAATGAAAATATTGGCACTGAAAGAGTTGCATAACTTTTTTATCTTTTAATTAAAAAACAAGTAATTTCTTTCGAGCTATTACTTAGCTCTATTGAATTTGGGAAAAGTACAGGCAAAAATATGTAGTTAGTTATTTAGAAAAATACCAAAATTGGATTTTGACCAACTTCTAAATCGAACTGGACTATAATCTTCTACAAAGACATGAGTTAGGTAAAAAAAATTAGTTCAAGCTAATAAAACGCATATCTGAAACTTCGTACTTACGCTGTTAAGCCCCGGGACTCTTGATATGTTATAGAGGATATTCTAGGGAATATTTATGTTAAGTATGGTTGGTGTGAATCAAACTTATGGCATGAATTTAAACCCGATATCTGCGTAGGTAGATTCGACATGCTCATTCCGCTAGGCCCTTTACAAGAAATTTCCAAAATGTCTCGTAATTTCTAGTTTAAAATTTCCGGAAAGTTTGTTTTCATTAGCGTTTCGTATGAAATCATTTCGCAGTCGGTAAAATGACTGTCCGTCCGTTGTCACGCCTAGCGCAAAAAATATTAGGTCATTCCACCTCACCTTTTCAGAAATATGTGTTTCGCGTGTCTGATGTAAGAAAAAATAATATCGCCCCTAATGAAAATGCTCATGAGGACGTTGCTATGAAAATTTATATAAAATGCAGGACTTTTGACTCAAAATGCCCCGTTTGGCATGTCTAGCGCCAAAAATATTAGGTCTAACCCACTTCATTTCTTGCATGAGGATGTGATTCACGTTTCTAATGGTAGGAAAAATAAAGCGAATCCTGTTGAAAATACTCATCGAGACATCGCTATACAAAAACATGAAAATTTAGGTCTTTTGATCCAGAATTGCTTAAAATTGACTTTAATTTGGTTCAAAACCAGCATACGGGATCGGAATTTTTCCAGAAAAGCGGACATTTTTTAACCAAACCTGTTCCTGCTAAACCCTTACGTGACGGCGCTTGCCGCCCGCTTCGCGAACTGATTTTTGTTTCTCAAATCGAGAATTCCCTGCATTTGTTTCGAGCGACTCATCTCCGGGTCGTTTCTGACTCGTAGACATTACTCCCAAAATATACCCCTTGTCAAACTGTACATGCTTCGCGAAACGCAACAGTATTGGTTCGGTTCATCGACTCCAGTGGAAACAAATTATTCCTTCGAGAGCCGACTGTAAGAGCAATAGTGCGGGCGATGCGAAGCATGCGCAGTAGCGTAGGGGTTACATTTTAGGAGCACTGCTGATACAGCAAACTGCACACTCGTGAGGAACTGCCTACCTTCTGCATTTGTAGCACAATATTCTATAATGTCTTTGTATGACAAAGGAAGTATAGTATTTATGAAATGTGTAAAATAGTGGTTACCGAAAAACACTTTTTGCGATATTGATAGCCGCCCAAGCTGTTTTAAGTGCCTGTTGCCCAAAAACTATGCCGTACAAAATTTTATGCAAAAAATGTTAATTCTTAGGGGTAACCCCAGCCTGTTATTGTTCTCAAATTTTCAAGTAAGGCGCAATTCGCGTATCAGGCTCAGCTTGCTCCCTCTAGTAGCGCGCTCTGGTAGAGCTGTGGCCACTAGTGTACTGCTTATCATATACAGGTGTTGCAAAAAAGTATCATGTGCACTGCGGCAGGATAGCTGATTTGAGACTCATGTGATTTCCACTCTTGCCTCGCTTGGGCGGGAAACTTCACACTCGTTTCAAATAGGCCGCTTTTGTCCTTTAGTACACGATATATTATTTTCGGCCACCCCTAAATGTAAAGGGGACACATTTATATTTATCGTCTCTATTCCATAAGATGCGCTTCTTTAACCTAAAGGTTTAAAAATATAGAGTGCATTAATTTTCAAATTACTTTATCTTTTTTTTCAGTGAAAATGATGAACGACTGACAAATGAGCTGATCTCTACGAACATCGTAATTATGTTAGGACACGTAGCAGTTGGCCTGAAAGATAAGCCAAAGACTACACGAACGATATTGCAATTTTTTCAACAACGTTTTTGTCGAAAACAGAGTTCTTTGGATGCACTTATTGTCAATCAGCTGGGTTGTATGCTTATTGCCAAATGTGGAACTGGAGAAGGAAGCGAAAGAGAATCAGTATCCCAAGTTTGTTTGCAATCTCATACAAAATTTTGAATCGAATAATTCGACGGATCTGCAAGTCTTTCATTTTAAATATTTTTTATAATTGAAAATCTTCATATTGTAGGTTTACGAGGAAATAATGCGAATGTTCTGGATGCCACTCGTGCCAACAGATGACCGCCAAAAATATTTGCACGTCTCCTCTGCAGTTACTAACGCTCTCGCTAACATAGCTGCCAACATGCTGGGAGAATCTGAATTAGATGATTTACTCCTTCGTCTTTTGGAACTCTTCGTGCAGTTGGGTCTTGAACCTAAAAGAGCTAGTGATAAGTCCTCGAATAATGTAACAGCAACAACGGTAAGTAAAAATTTCAAAAAACTTCATTTTTCAAACCTCACAGCTTGTTCCCTATGTCTTCTATTTTCAGAATTAATTACTTGCTTTCCCTATTTTCAGTCTTTGGTGTAGATTTTATAATTTCTTTCCGGCTACCTGAGAGCGAGAAGGCTCACCTAGAAATGTGTACCCTGTACCTTTCTGATCGGCCGCGCCCAAAGCAGGGTTAATAACAATTAACGTAAAATGCATTTGAAGATGACTGTGCTATCTCTCGTAATTTACGTAGTAGAGAGTTATATTTTGGCTTCAATTGCTTGGAAAATTTCAGCTAATGCAATCTAATAATAATTAGGAATGTCAATCTTGAAACATGTTAATTAAGAACAAGTAATCCTGGAAGACCGGTGAATGGTAGTGTGGGTGTGAGGACACTGTGGGATACCATAGCTAAAGGGTCTCATCGGGGGTCTGCTCATTCATAAAGGGCAGACTTTTTCTGAAAAGAAGAAAACGATACTTTGATTTCCAATGGCTTTTCGTGCAAAACCTATCTCTTTTCAATGAGTAGACCCTTTAGCTATGATATGACGCTGTGTCATCTCACCCACACTACCATTCATCGGTCTTCTATGATTATTTGTTATTAACTAATAGGTTACAAGTTTGTTATTCCGCATTATTATTCGATGGCATTTGTTCAAATTTTCCAAGTAATTTAAGCCGAGATGTAACTCTCTACTACGTGTATTACGAGAGAGAGCACTGTCATCTTAAAATGCATTTTACGTTAATTGTTATTAATATATTGACATTCCGTTTTAACGCATGTATAGTCAAAATATGAAAGCATCTATATGATTTTTTTTCAAATTCTTTGCATTGCTCAGTTCAAAGATATCGTCATCGAAAGTCAAGCAACGACAGAGTGACGTGAAAAAACCACGGTTTTCATCTTTGCGTGAAGGACATTTTCCAAACCAATTTTTGTGCATAAACAAATGGGGACTTGTCTTAAGCGCAATAAAGTAAGCTTTATCATGGAATAAGTTGTGTTTTTATGCGATTTTTCTTTCACGAGTAAATTACAAAACTGTACATCTGTTTTGAGGGGTCTTCGTAAAGTAAACGGATAGTAGTTCGGTGCACTTAAAAGCGCTCACACGCGTCAAAATTACGCAACCCTCACTTTGATCGCTCGCAACTCGTTCAAACAAAAATCTCAGAATATTTTAGCCAGGTACACGTAAAAGCTTAAAGTCTCCCGAATTGAACGGTATGTATATTGTTGTTCTAAAAGATGGTTTACCTTGTTTATCTTACAAAGTTAGGTAAATATTTCGCGAAATAATCCTTTACGAATATTCCTGGATTTAATGACAGTAGCCACCGTATAAAAAGTGTTAGAAAAAATTTATCCATTACATAGCAATAGAGACCTGAGAAGCAAGGGGATACCGGCTCACTCACAGGTTAACAGCTCTGAGGGAAAAAGGCAGGGACGTCTCAACATCTTAAATGTTTAATATTACAATTTTTTTTGCATTAAAAATAAGTTTAAATGTAAAGGAATTAGAGTATTTTTCTAGTGGTATCCCCAGTAGGCATAATCCACTATCTTCCGTTAGTGCGTCATTCTTAATTTTCTATAATGGAATCTTTATGAAATATTCATGGAATGGAATGTTTATGGAAGCAAAGATATTTTACCTAGATGCGGCAAGGGTCTAGTTGGGCCACATGCCACAAGGGCGGCGCTACCTTCGCTTTTGTGGCTTCGGCTTTATTCGGTACTTTTCGGCTAAATTCGGCATTACCGCTTCGTTTAAAGGGATTGTTTCGACCACATACCGCAAGGCGGCGCAATAAACGTCGAGCGTGTAGGGATTCACTATCACAACTCGTATAGTCAAATAACTAGTCACTATGGTAACTTCTAGTGATATCCCTAGCGGCAGTCTGACCGTAGAGTTTCCACTCTACGTTACATAGCGCGAGACTAAGCGGGCGCGTCGTCTCCCGCCGTCAAGTTAGTTGGTAGCCACTCGACCTGGCGTAAACATCTATTGACTGGTGCGTCTGCATCAATGTATTCTTATCTTGAATAAATCAAGCCGTTAAGTTTAAAATGGCATTACAAGTTTAATCACCTAACTGAGTTAGGTGATGACACCTAACCGACCTCACTTTTTCAATTTTCCGATTTTTTTCAAATCTAAGAACTTTTTTTTGTAAATAAAATATCGGGCTGAAACTTTGGAAAATGTATTAGAAGACAATAAACTACGTTTACGTACTTTATTCGAGGAGGAATTTCGCAAAAAGTTATTTTCGAAGAAATTAAAACTGGGTGCATTTTTTGAACCTAAGAACTTTTTTTACAAGTAAAATATCGGCTTCAAGCTTTGAGAAATGCCAGAGCCGACAGTAAAGTACGTTTATGTACATCATTTGAGTATAAAAGATGCAAAAAGAAAAATTCCAACTAAATGTCAACTCCTGTATTCGCGATGGGCAGGAAAATGCGAAGTCTGGCGGCCACTAATCGAGGCTCTATCAGATGGCTCGTCTACATCTGAAATGTGGGGTTCACGCTGTGAAAGATTGATGATGCGGTGTTCTTACAATAACATTTATTAAAAGTTGTGTCCAGCATAAAAGTTGTGTGAAATATGTTGTTTCAATGTTGAATTATGTAAGTATTGAAATCGTTATTGGCCTCGTTTAGTGGCCGCCAGACTTCGAATTTTCGTGCTCATCGCGAATACCGACCAAACTGGCAACCGGAGTTGACATTTAGTTAGAATTTTTCTTTTTGCATCTTGTATACTCAAATGATGTACATAAACGTGCTTCACTGTCGGATCTTGCATTTCTCAAAGTTTGAAGCCGATATTTCACTTATAAAAAAAGTTCTTAGGTTCAAAAAATCCACCCAGTTTTGATTTCTTCGAAAATAATTTTTTGCGAAATTCCTCCTCGAATAAAGTACGTAAACGTAGTTTATCGTCTTCTCATACAATTTCCAAAGTTTCAGCCTGATATTTTATTTACAAAAAAAATTCTTAAATTAAAAAAAAAATCGGAAAATTGAAAAAGTGAGGTCGGTAATGTAGGTATTTGACTGTGTCACATGCCCTTAAATTACAAGACTTCCAATTATGCAATATTGAAGGGTGTCACGGCATAACCGTGTAAATGCCACTTTTTTCAAAACACGTTTTATTGGCTTAAAAATTCTCTAAAATTCCACCGCACATTTTGATGAAAAAAAATTGAACTTTGAAATTGTTTAAACAATTTTTGTTTAAACAAATTGTTTACCAATGCGAGATACGGAAAAAATAATAGCGTCATTCGATTCGGCGGAAAAAATTACATAAAGAGCATACATTGGACAATTTTTTTTCCTATGCAATTTGTGGTGACACATAAATAAACAATAATTGTTTATTTATACTACCTCACCAATTGGGTCCATAAAAAAATTTCGAAAGGCATATAATTGATGTAATTTCTTTCGTAGAATCGACTGGCACTATTATTTTTTCCGAATCTCGCTTTTTAAACAATTTGTTTAAACAAAAATTGTTTATAAACAATTTAAAAATAAATTTTTTCCTTGAAAAGTCTTCTATTAGTTTTGATGCTATTAGAAATTCAGCCTAAAAAAACAGTTAAAAAAATTAAAATTCCGATGGACTTACACGGTTTTGACCGCAGTCGACTTTTGACGCTATGTGTCTCGAAAAGTATTAACTTTTTTTAAATTTTGTTTATTGAGATCTGTAGAGCTCCATCAAATCTCGAATGTTCTTTCTCATTTTTTTTAATAATTCAATTTTTGAGAAGGTCTTTTGTCTCTCCTGAAAAATTTATCTCAATGGATCTTCATGCTTTTGCCGCGACACCCTTCAATTGCAAAAATTACGCTTCAAATTCAATTAAAATTAAATTAAACATTTCTGGTAAATAATCTATATATGCTGATCTACGTAAATTTAATATTTTACTGCAGTATAAAATTCCATTTATTTGTATCCATTGATCCTCTAAATCTTCTGCTCACTCACGAAGTGCATAATTCAAGTCATTGTACTTCCTGGATATTCGTGGGGTCACTCATTCTCATCATTGACGGTGACTCATTCACGCGCTTTGACGCGGTTGCTATGGAAACAATGAAAAGTTGTAGAGGGCAGCTCCTCGATATAGGCGAAAAATAGTTAGCTGTATATTTTCGGCGTCCCCACTCCTGACCCTTGCCGCTTCTAGGTAAAATATCTTTGATGGAAGTAAATAACCTTAGAAGGGAAAAAATTAAGAAGAAATTTTTTTCATCGAAATAAAATATTTTCCAAAATTACGATGAAGGCAATTTTCTTAGTTTGTATTATACCTAAAGTTGCCAAAACGAATTTCTTTCCTTTTCTTATTTTGTGACGTTCTTTTTAAGAAACTTAGAAAACACGTACATATTTCCTAATAAATTTTTTATTTTACTCTTTACGGATCCTGAAACATGAGTCATTTTTACATGACATTCGAGACGATTCGTTTACACAAGATCCGTGAAAAATAGAACAGAAATTTTTTCAATTATTTTATGGGTACAGTTTATGGAAGTAAATAACTGCAGATGAAAAGAAAATGATAAAAAAAAATTTCGTCGAAATATATCTGTCAAAAATGACAAAATATGCACTTTTTTTAATTTGTACCTACAGTTGCAAAAAATAAATGTTTTTTGTTTTATTTTTTGATGTTCTTTTTAACAAACTAAAGAAACACGTACATATCTTTAAGTTGCAAACAAAAATTTTATTCTATTTCTTGCGGAGCCTGTGTGGACGGATTTTGTATAAAAACGGCCCATGTTTCAGGATTCGTCAAAAGTAGAAAAAAAATTGTTTAAAACTTAAAAATATGTAAGTGTTTGCTTACTTTAAGAAAAGAGCTTAAAAAATAAGAAAACACAACAAATTTTTTTTGGCAAATATAGGTACAAAATAATATTTTTCGTAATTTTTGGAAATATTCTATTTCGACGAAAAAATTGTTTGTATATTTTTTTCCGTATAAGGTTATTCGCCTTTGTAAACTGTACAACAAAATTGAAAATAAATTTTTGTTCCGCATACAAAAAGTTAAAAATTTTTTATTGACTTGCTCAATGGTGAGAAATTTTTTTGAATTTGTTCTTAATGCCACAATCCTTTTTTAATAAAAAATGTCTACGTACTCACTGCTTTTTTCTCTCCTTTGTTGATTGTTATCATCTGAGCTTTCTTCGTACGATTCACTATCGCTGTCCTCGTTGCCCACTTCAATAACAATCCTTTCAATGTTTTGTTGTATTTGGGGTTCCACAAGCCGATATCTTTCTTCTCCTTTATGTGCATGCTTCACACATTTCTCCCATAAACTTCCGTCAACTTTTTCCATGGCACGCATACATACATTTTTAACATCCTGAAACTTAAATTTGTTGTTATGTTTTGCCACATCATTCGTCACGTATGCCCAAATCAGTTCAATATAATTGAATTCCCAGTGGGCTACCGGTTGGCACAGAAGTTTCACGTCACGTTCCCGAATATCTTCAGCAATCCTTTCTAACAGATATCTTTTCGGATAGTGGTATGGACGAGATTTTTCGAAGAGTTCCTGATAGCATCCTTTCTCCATGATTGCACATGATTTCTGTATTCAGAATCAAGCATCGTGTGATTCCGTATAATGTTCAGAGTTCATTTCATTGTCGTAATTCTGGGTATTTTTTTCGCGATAAAGCAATCCAGTCCCTGGGGAAGAAATCCATCTTTTCACCCAATGTGCAAGGTAATCAGCTTTTGTCCAGATCCAGAATGTGTAGCGAAAGCGCCAAGAAAACCACCAACTTCCTGAACTCCATTTCGGTAATAAGTAAAATCAGAAAACTCTTTTTCTTTAATTTGCTCGACCCAACCATACTGCCGATTATGATTTTTTCCGCACCAAGCTTCATCCGTGTAAAAGATATTGTAGTCAGAGTCCCTATAATACTTAATTTTCCGAAGGTACTCAGCACGTTGTGTGGCTTTTTTGTGCTTTCTACCCGAATTGGCTTCTTAGAAAGCTTTGCGCGTGGAAAATGCATGGCTTTTAACCAGCGGCTGAGTGTAGAGTGGCTAAATGTAGAGAGATCGTCGACATTTTCCATTAAGGCCTGTACACGCTCGGTTTCCAACGCCGATGCGCACGCCGTAAACCACGCATTTTGGAATGCATTTTAAATTATACTCAGTTGAGGCGCGCCAGCAAAATGCGTAGCGATCCCAATCTTGACGAGTGCCGCACGGTTGTCTAGAATAGGAATTTTCTGTTCATAATCACCCACGGGTCGTATTTTTTGACCGATTAAATTTTTTTTATAAATGCTCAGCATTAAATTTTTCACAGAACTGTGATTTGCGATTTGTTATTTTTTTGCAGAGCAATATTATATAAAACAAATAGACAAGGACATGTACAGAAAGAAATTCACTATTAGCTCGAATTATTGCATCTGCTCTCAAAGAACAGAAGTAGTTCTGATAATATTTAAGTTAATTATTATAAACATTTTTATTTCACAAATTGTTCCTTGTGTGTTTTTTTCATACGAAAAATTATTTGCTTCACGGCAGTTACTGAGATTTTTCAGAAGCGCTACAATTTACAACGAAAAATTGGCATAAGTTAACATTAAATATTTGTATAACAAATTTAATAAACAAATTATTAATGAAAGAGTTTTTCTAGTAGCCATATTGATTTTTTTGTCTTCAAAGGCATTTATATACTTTGCACTTGATCAAACGTTAATAATACAGGTTAATAACAATTTCATTTAACAAATGTCCCAACCAGGCCAGATGAAATTTCAACTAAAATGATAAATAATTAACTGGAATACTTGATTTTTCAACCGAAAAGAAGAATTTTTAAACAAAGAGATTAACTTACAAGAAATAGATAATTTTCTGCAAAAAAATATATTTCTCAACAAAATACGTGAATGTTCAACGAAATAGTTGAATTTTCAATCAAAAAAGAAAAATTTTCATCTAAATCGTTGAAATTTGAACTAGAAATGATCAATTTTTCAACTAGTAATGGAATAGTTAAGCTTTCAGTTTAATTTCCAACTAAACTGATGAATTTGCAACTAAAATTATGAATCTTCAACTGGAATAGTTGAATTTTATGTCAAACAGATGAATTTTCAACCATCAAGATTAATTTTCTACAAAAAAGACAAATTTTCCACAAGGTACATAAATTTTCAAACAAATAGTTTTGTTTTTAAATGCAAAATATCAGTTTTCAACCAAATAGACGAATTGTCACAAAAAAATGATAAATTTATTTTCAACGAAGTAATTACATTTTCAACCAGAGATGAATTGATGTGACGCAGCGCTCGAAACCGCGTAGAAGTATTGACCACTCGGTAAAATCGACCGATGAAAAAAAAAGTGGCCGAAACGCAAAACAAAAAATACCTTCGTATTCACATTGACGCGACCGACAAATTTTTCTTATCAAACTTTTTCATTCGACAATTATTACTCAAGATAAACAACAAAAACTTACAAAATTTTTCGATCGAAAATCGACGTTTTATGAAACACAACTCGCGAGTATTCGGCCGTTTGTTGATAAAAATGCTTAAAAATTTTATGGCGTATTCTCAATACATACTCGATGACTATAAGCAACGCACTTTGTTTAAAAATGTAATATGTTTGTTTTTGTTTAATAACAAATTAATTCCGCTCTGCGCTCTGCCTTTGTTAACTATGCCCTGTTGATCGTAATTCGCGAAACACCGCATGAAGTAACAAAGGCCGATAATCAGAGCGCTCCAGCGGCAGCGTGTGTTGACTTCAACTCGCTGCTATTTCCACAATTTTCAACCGATTTTCTTCAAATTTTCAGGAAAACTTTCCCAAAGTCTAGTGAACAACTTTCTCGCGATAAGTTATTTCAGCTAGCATTTTTTCGATGACCTGCCCACTGGTCGAAGTTGGCAAAACGCGGTTTTCGATCGGAATTCATTTGTTATTAAACAAAAACAAACATATTACATTTTTAAACAAAGTGCGTTGCTTATAGTCATCGAGTATGTATTGAGAATACGCCATACAATTTTTAAGCATTTTTTATCAACAAACGGCCGAATACTCGCGAGTTGTGTTTTATAAAACGTCGATTTTCGATCGAAAAATTTTGTAAGTTTTTGTTGTTTATCTTGAGTAATAATTGTCGAATGAAAAAGTTTGATAAGAAAAATTTGTCGGTCGCGTCAATGTGAATACGAAGGTATATTTTGTTTTGCGTTTCGGCCACTTTTTTTTTCATCGATCGATTTTGCCGAGTGGTCAATGCTTCTACGCGGTTTCGAGCGCTTAACGAGTTGTTGCATCCGTCACGTCAATTTTACAATAAAATGATGAATCTTCAACCAAAAAAATTAATTTTTAACAAAGGAGTTAATCTTTTAATCTAGTAGTTGAATATTTAACTAAAAAAGATGAATTCGCAACGAACAATTAAAAAAAAATGTCTATTATAATGCAGAAATATTTCTTCTTTGAAATACTACTTCTACTCTAAAAACTGCTCGAAGTACTTTCTTTACCTGAAATTTAGAAGAAATTTAGAGAGTTTCATGTAAAAAATAATTTTTCGGTCTTTACCGGTTTCCCGGTCAAGTCGCTACCTGTTTATTTATTTATGAACAATTAGTACCTAGTAATTTTTCATCAGATTCCATTACTTAATATTTTCATTACATTACTATATTTATCATTACATTTCATTTTCATTACTTAGTAGATAAAAGAATTGTTTATAACTTTATGAGTTGTTTTTAACTTTACCATTTGTTACAATTTTCCGTTATTAATATCATTCAAATAGCAAATGACGAGTTTGAGAGAAAGTAAATTTTTCTTCTAGAAAAAAGTGATATACGGTTGCATTTGTTTAAATAAAGTGTTTGTAATAATTGAACAGAATTGTTCTACCTCATTTACGATTTCTAAGTATGTCTTCATTAGTTCTGAATAACAATTACTTTATTACAGACAATTATTCAAAGATCAAAAATCATCTCGTTGAAATGAACCATTTTGCCGCTTTATTTGCAACAGTATTGCTAAAAGAATAATAAAAAAGACAAATTGGCTTCCCTGCATTTGTGAGGAATTTAATGCAGAGTAATTTAAACAAAAATCTTAAATCTGTTAAGAAATGTATCCTGTAGAGCTATTTGTCCGCGAAAATTCATTTCTCGACCACTGCTACGCAGCTGAAACGCGCGTCAATTTAGGATTTTCGATGGCATTCAATTTTCGGTCGGATCCTTTTTCTCGACGATCATATAACTCTCCGTTCAACTATTCATTATAAATCGTTTGACGGAGGTGTTTCGCACACATTTAAACATTTGGATCTTCTTGCCACAACTCTGGTCTTGGCTGCGAGATTTTTGTGGCTCGCTGACGTAGCATCCTGACGTAGCAACGCTCAGTATCGTGTTATTGTGTACTTAGCGTCTGAAAAATATTGATCTTGGCAGGTGAATGGAAAAAAGAGAGCTTCGGTGTGTTCATCCTCAAAATTGATCTTCAACGTTATTGCGATTTTTGTGCATTAAAAGACAGCACAAAACCTCAAAAATGGTCGACTCCTCGTCCGAAGGTTCTGCGGACGAGGAAGAAGTATTACGAAAAAATATAAAATAAAAAAGATGTATTTTTGATACCCGCCCCGACCAGCAAAACCTCGGTCCCGCCTCGGCTTTGCAAAAGTCAGGCGGGCGATCGAATCCCATGCATCTGCTCAGCTGACCGAGAGCAGCAGCGGCGCTACCCTTACGAAAATATATGACAGGAAAGAAATAACAGGCCTGTCATTGTTTTCCTTTCATTTTTTCCCTGTTTTTTTTTTCGCGACCACAGTTAAACGACAGGGAAAATGACAGGCAAAACGACAGCCGAAAATTAATGGCCCTAATTGGCCATAATTTATAATAATATCGTCTGAACATTATAAAGTATCGACGACTTCCAGATTTATTAATGAACTATTTGAACTTTCCTGTAAAGCTTAAAAAATCATTAGCAAAATAAAACTATTATGCGAATTTTCATGATCCAACAAAGAATGGTCTCGCCACGCGCATCTAAAAAAAGTGAACCAATCAAAGGGTCTGTAGGTTGCGCGTGGCGAGACCATAATTTGTTGGCTCATGGAATTGGGAGCACGGAGTGAACTTGTTAAGGGAATGAAGAAAGTTGAAAACAGTCCGAAATTGTTGCCCGTGGTACTCAAGTCGAGCGCTTTGGAAGGATAAGAAAGCTTTAAAATGGCAAATCGTACACATTCCACAATTGATGTGTTGGAAGAGAATTCGGAATTGGACACAGGTTACAAAAAGGTGTTTCATCCTGAAAATTCCCATAATAGTTTTCTTTTGCTAATGATTTTTTAAGCTTTACAGGAAAGTTCAAATAGTTCACTAATAAATCTGCAAGTCGTCGATACTTTATAATGTTCAGACGATATTATTATAAATTATGACCAATTAGGGCAAGTAATTTTCGGCTGTCGTTTTGCCTGTCATTTTCCCTGTCGTTTACCTGTGGTCGCGAAAAAACTACAGGGAAAAAATGACACGAGGTGGCCGGGAGCGCATGTTGATGCAGGCCATAAAAGAAAAAGCATCCGAGCTAGCAGCCGACAACGCATTTTATTAATTAACATTAATTATTAAACGGACTTTCGGCTGGGGATGAAGAAAAATAGTATACGACACACGGCCAGAAATATTGGATGCCCTGGCGTGCGTGATATGGGGCCTCGGCTTCACCTCGGCCTTCATATCACACACGCCCGGAACTCCAACTTTCTGACCTTGGGTCGTAAGATACTATTTTTTATTCTACTTCGACTCCACCCAACCGCATGATATTAAGGGCCCTGGAAATCGATTGTAAATCTGACTTACAGGATTCAGGCCAAACCAACATTGATTCATTTAGGGGCGAACACACCGTATACGAAAACTAGGGGCCCCTACCAAAATGAGTGGGTGAATTCCCAAAAGGTTGGGTGGGTGGAGGTGGTTTGGGGTGGATAATATCATGAAATGCAGATTTTATGTAAAATAAAACTGTAAACAATATAATATCACAAGTAAATATAAAGATGCAAATACACGTGCTATAAGTTTTTTTATAGGGAAAAGAAGATGCGCAATTAAATTTCATACTTAAATATATGTTTGTAAAATTAAAATTTGAAACATTTTTTACAAGCTCTCGGGGTCAACAAAACGGAGCGCTAAACTTCTATAACCGGTTATTGCAAACAGCGCCTGAGTTGTGCAAACATGCAAAGTTTGTGTATAATGCGAATAAAGCTGGTATTTTTCGGAGGAAATTGGGCGACACATACTATTGATATCTTGCATGTTTGTATAATCTACCCGTTTATACAGAGAGCTTGTGTATTGTCATTTAATGTACAAGGTACTACTTTCGAAGTAAGTTTGCCGAAAATTGTACCGTTACACTGATTCGGCGTGAATATTGCATACATGAATCGGTGGGCGAATTTCTTATAAGAAACCGTTTTTCTTTAAATTTAATTGTAATATTATATTGTTTACAGTTTTATTTTACTTAAAATCTGTATTTCATTATATCCACCCCCAACCACCTCCATCCACCCCCTAGTTTTTGTATACGGTGTGTTCGCCCCTGAATGAATCAATGTTGGTCATAGTGGGCGTTTCATTACCTGCAGACTTGAGTCATAACGGATGGTAGTTTTTCCTTTTCTCGCTAGGGTCGCCCAAAGGAAATTCTAAGCTCGAAAACTACTTTACCTGCTCCCTGCTTCACTCAATAGTAGAACACTTTACTACAACGATGCTATCGAGGCGCATTTTTTTCTTTCAATTGTTACATAAAAAATAGAATTTTTTTCGAAAAAAGTTAGATTATTTATACAAAAAGTCAAACAACAAATGCCGGTTTTCCACATGCGAGTGTCTCACTTACTCCAATTCTTTTACATTCACGCTTCTGAAGGAGCGAGAAAGACAGATAACCTACGTTCTGCCGGACCTGTGAGTTATTGATATTATTTTTAATGCAAAAAAATGGTCGTAGCATATTATTTACAATTTGTAGAACATTCACTGGCAATTACAAGTGTCTTGGAGGTAAGTATGGAATCAAATGCAGAGAAATTATTCATGAGAAGATATTGTTATAAACAATTGTTAAAAAACTATTTTTTTATCAGCAGAGAGCGGGCGAGCCCAGTCTGAAGTTGTGCACCGAGCCTAGGCTCGGCTCCACCGCATGGAGGGAAGTGGTGGGAGAGCGCGCGCGAGCATTTGATTGTCAGTGACATGAGGCGTCGTATAGAGTGTTTCCACTTGTGACGTCATTTTAAAATGTACGAATAGCCCGGGGAAACTATTGCATTGTATACATTGCGTCGCGTGCATTATCTTAGTTCAAGAATTGTGATTATCGGGAAATTAAAAATGTCTAGTGAATACTTGTTGAGTTTATCTGGTGAAGTGAAAGTCCGTTATTGTGATAAGCTAAGTGCAGTTGACAATTTAGATCCCTATACTCAGAAAAGTGAGGAATTTTCCACAAGCATTACTGATGTACCCGTAGTGAGTGAGATCGATCTTTTATCGTATTTCACGATAACCCATAGTTATTACACTTACAAACAATTATGGGGGGAAGCCACTTTAGTCACTTCAAAAAATCGATTTTTTTTATTGCATAAATCGTTAGCATAAATATTCAAAAGTATGCTCAAGAAATTTGAAAACGAAATTCGAAGTCCTTTATATGGGGTATGAAACGGAGTGCACTCCAGTTTACCGCTTGGGCGGGTAGCAGGTAGAAAGGAGCGGTCGCAGGCAGAAGGGACGGGGCCGCTCAGGTAGCCTCGTACTATATGAAGGTAGTACGAGGTACAAGGATTACTGTATGGTGCTGGAATCGCAGATTGAAATGTAAGCACTTCATATAATTCATTACTTACTTAATTTTTCAGTTTTGGGTAATTTTTTTTTCAAATGCGTTTTTCTTGAAATGCCTTTTTTCAATACGCGTACACTATAACTGGCGAATTATTGACCGATTTTCAAAAACCAAAGTTATAATTATTTGTTATTAAATTATTTATTAATTGAACCTAATTTTGGAGAAATATAATAATTTTGAGTACCTTTTTTTCTGGAAAATTAACGAAAAAAAAGTGAAAATTTGATCTTTTTTTCAAACGCCTCTCAATTTTTCAATTTTCAGTATTTTTAGCTAGAAGTTGGTTCAATTAATATGTCACGTCCAGCGACTATTATAAGATAATTATCGTTATTATTATTATTATCATAATTGATAATAATCATTATTTGTTAATTAATAATTAATTGATAATTAATGGTTAATAATTTATAATAATTAATGATAATAATTGGTAATTATTAAAATTATTACTATTATTATTTCTATTGTTTATCTTAATAACCTATTGTAAACTTTAACTTGGCGACCATTACTCAATTATAAACTTGTTTTAAAGGTGGAGATAATTTGAATCCACGTTTCCAGGAAAGGAAAAGTCAAGGTGTCAATTCAAATCTTTTCAACGAAAACAAGGGTCATCATAGTTTGTGTAGAATAGAATAAAATAAATTAAATGTATTTAATCTTATTCATTTAGCTTGCCCTCATCCCACTTAGATAGAAATAGTTAAGTAAATAGAGGAAACATTAATAGGGAAATAGGCTTTGTTACCAAAATAGGAATTCAGCTGTTTAGGTCTTTAGGACGTAACAAATAAAAAAAAACAGCAGCGCCCGATTTATTGAAAAATTGGAGAGCAAGAAGGTAGATGGCGAATTTCTAGTGCTTGGTGAGGTTAGTATTGGCATGTTCATTTTTCATTAACTGCATGGATTCTTATATCAAAACATTTATATTGAAGTATATTTTGTTTTGTAATATGTTACTAAATTTTGTATTTATTTACTAATAACATTTACTTGAAAAATAGCATACAATTTTTAACATATTGCTAAATGCTTCAAATTTGAGGTTAGGAAATGTTCATTGTAATAAAAAAATCTTGACTTTTTCTAATAAATTTAGATAATATTTGCAAAATTAAAAAGATATGCACCGTTACAGGTTAAACATTCACAGAGAATGAATGAAAAAAGTTTTAAAGCGTAGATTTTCTTACATCCAAATGAATCTATCTTAAAGTGTCCATTGTACTAACGTAGCTGCAGCTAGATCCATTTGGATCTAGGACAATCGACGCTTTACATTTTTTTTCCATTCACTCTTTGAGAAACTTGCAACAGTGGATATATTTTGAATTTTGCAAATATTTTCTACATTTATTAGAAAGTCAACTAAACATTTAAATCATCTGTCAATATGTTCAAAATTGTATGCTATTTTTCAAGTAAACGTTATTATTGAATAAATACAAATTTTAGTGACACATTACAAAACAAAATACCACTTTTTCAACAAATCGGGCTTAGTAAAACCTTAAAGCCTCCAAGATTATATAAGCTTTTAATTGTTTATAAGTGTAATTACTATGGGTTATCGTAAAGTACGATAGAAGATCGATCTCATTCACTACGGGTACATCAGTAATGCTTGTGGAAAATTCCTCACTTTTCGGAGCGTAGGCATCTAAATTCTCAATTGCACTTAGTTTATCACAATAACGGACCTTCATTTCACCAGATAAACTCAAAAAGTATTCAATAGACATTTTTAATTTGCCGATAAACACAATTCCTTAACTAAGATAATGCACGCGACACAATGTATACAATGCAATGGTATCCCCGGGCTATTCGGCCATTTTGAAATTTTAAGGCCTAATGGAAATACTTTATGTGCCCGGCGTGCGCGCACTTTCCTGCCACTTCCTCCCATGCGACGGTTCTCCGCAACGAGGGAGCCGAGCCTAGGCTCGATGCGCAACTTCATACTGATCTCGTCCGGTCTCTGTTTATCAGTAAAAAAGACATATTACACATTTTCAATACATTAAAATCATTTTTTTGTCAGAAAAGTACCAAAAATTACTCAAAAGCTGTAATGACAAGATTTTGTTATACAAAATTATTAAAAAACTATTTGTTTATTGATAGAAAACATATTACATATTTTCAATCAATTACAATTACTTCTATGTCATAAAAGTACTAAAAAATGACCAAAAAGTAATCAAAAGTGGTAGCAGTAAGATTTTGTTATAAACAATTATTATTTGTTTCTCAATGGCAAAGACGTATTTAGATATATGCTCGTATACCTTTAAGATTTTGAGACGTCCCTGCCTTTTTTCCTCCCAGCTGTTAACCTGCGTGTGAGCCGGTATGCCCTTGCTTCTAAGGTCCCTGTTGTTGTGAAATGGATACTTTTTTCCTAACACTTTTTATACGGTCGCTACTCTTATTAAATCCAGAAATATTCGTAAAGGATTATTTCGCAAAATATTGATACAATTTTATTTTTTTGTTAAACGTACTTCAATCACGTTACAAAACTGCACATTTTAAGACATGAAGCAACTTCCTATCATTATTTCTTTCTGAGATATGTTCGTGGAAAACGGTCTGTAATTAGTAAACAATTTCATATTTCGAAATTTGGAAAACTGCGTTGCATTCTAGACACCTTATGGAGCGTCTGCGAATTTTTTCAGATTTTTTAAGACGCCCAGCTCGTTTTGGGTAGCCTCGAAAGTCGAGGCTTAAAAAAAGTGTCTCCAAAACCTTGTTTTTTCGGCACGTTTTACATCAGTGCTATTATAAACAATTTTTTAGAACAGTATATATATATATATATATATATATATATATATATATATATATATATCGTTCAATTCGGGAGACTTTAAGCTTTCACATGTACCTGGCTAGAATATTCTGCGATTTTTTTAAACGAATTGCGAGCGACAAAAGTGAGGGTCGCGTACTTTTTAGACGCGTTTGGGGCATTTAGAAATGCCCACTCCTATGTGTGTGCGATTTAAACGCCAACTGGGCGTTTTCGGGCTTGGAGCCTAACATATGCATCACAAAACACATTTTTAAAATTTTCTTTGCATAAATATTTATCATGTGTTCACGCTTTATTCACACTCATCTATTGAATTATACGCAACCGTATACCAAGCGCTATATTGAATTTCGTCTCTTCGATGGAGGGTTTAGTACTCGGCTGGGTGCTCTGCCACCTTTGATCAGTTTTGCATAATTTTTAATTAATTTTTGGAATTTGAATTTTTTAAACGATGTTGATTAAACGGCAGGATTGACATCAATACGGTAGGATACAAATGGGAAAAAATATGTAGCACTAGTTGCTATCTTAGGTGCGTGCGAATATTTCATATCACAGTTCTTGTAAATTATATTTACACTAGTTGCCCCAGCAAACTCATAGAAATTCGAAGCCGTGCGCGCAAAATCAATTCTCCACACATCCGTGAGGGGCGCCTGGTTTTCTACGTACTCATTATGTTTTTTTATATTGAAATCGCAAAATACAAGGAATAATGGGAAAAAGGGAAGGATTGATCTATTCGGACACGACGTACTTGCATAATTTCGATTCAACTTCACTTCAGGCAAGTTAGGTTATTTGAGTTATTTGAGGTGTGACACTACATAAGGGTGTAAGGGACATTTTTCCGAAAATGTTTTTTTTTCTATAGAAAATTAAAAAAAATGAGATATACATTGTGTATTCATTATATTATTTTATTTTTATTTATTTATGTTTATTTTGAGTCATTATTATATTATTATATTATTTTATATATTATTATATATATTTGAAATTGCTTCTTTAAGCATATTAATTGAGGATGTCGCAAACCATAAGTGTGTAAAGGACACGCGGCGTGTCCCTTACCGCCCATGCCTGCCCGCATGCCATTTCACAGGCAAATAATTGTTTGTCTATCTTTCATAACTTTTCATAACATAATTCCTGTTCCTATAGTTTCATAAAGAATTAAAAGAGCCAAAAGTTACTCATCTACATTAATATCGATGTACATAAAATTCTTTGCTGATATTATTTGAAGGAGCGATTACGTAGTCGAATCCTAACCACAAATTTCGGTTTCATGTAGTAAAAAGTGTATTGATGCTAATCTATGGTTTTATTTAAAAATGTGCGAATTTCACTATGTTTAACTGCTTAAAAGAGGAAACCAGCGTTGCGAGCGATCTAAAAAACCTGGAAAAATCAGAGAATTTGAAAAGTTTGGAAAATCAGGGAATCTTGGTAGAAATCTGGGAATTTGGATTTCAGCTAACAAATGTAAAAGTGGATTCTAAATGAACCGTGTAAACTTAATGCTAGTTGAACCATGGTTGAAAGACAGACAAGGCGTTGAAATGTAGGGTATCATTCGTCCAAGACATCATTTTACCAAAATCTCATTTCACCAAAAAAGAACTAGATTTGGTGACTACTGTGCGAAGACTAGGTGGAAGTACCGTGTTTTTAAAATGGATGCATGATGTCGTGCATCAATTTTATGAACACGGTATTCCCATCTAGTCTTCTTTTTTAGTAAAATGATTTCTTGGACAAATGATACCCTACCGTGTGGAACAGGGTGACCAGAAAAAAAAACACTTTTGGTTTTCTTAGGAGCGAAGGGCAAATAACTTTAGCTTATGCGATTGTAGAAGCCAGATTTTTTATTTTTTTTTTCATTTTAAACAATATTTAGAGGTGGCCCATAGTCTTTGAAGTTCTTATGTAATTAACATGGGCAAACTCAACTTTTTTTCATTTAAGATTTTAACCACGAAGTTATGCACTTTTTAATTTGAACTTTTAATATGTTGTTCTTGAGGTTATCAGAATCGACATAAAAACATTTTTTCAATGAAAAATTCATAAAAAACGTTAATTACGGTTGCTTGAAAAGTGCCATTTTCACTGTTTTCTACTGTTTTCAAAGACTAATAACGGCCCTAATAATATATATCTTATACTAAAATTTTAAGAATATTTTCCTCGAAGGTTGAAGATCAAATTTTCTGAAATAGCAGATTAGGAAAAATATAAATAAGCCTGCAATAATGAAAACAAATCTGAGTACATTTTTGAAATTTGACAGGTCTTCGACTTAAGCTGTTTAATTTTCCTCGGGGCGGAGCGCTCATCAGCTCGGCCATAAAAGTCGATCACAGTGGGTATTGACACCATAAACTCATAAAGCAGACCCTTTCTCCGGACCGAGAGTATCTAACCAGCAATCGGGATACTGCGGGTCGTATTTCGAACTGGCGGAAACCGGGCGCGGAGACGGTAGCCTGGGTGGAGAAACGGTACCGGAATTTGACAACTTCGTGGTCACGGAAAGCGGAGGCGGAGATGAAGACGCAGTGGGAAGAGCGAAATTCGCTAATTCCTGATATGTGAGGAGCTGTTGCTTCTTGCTTTTCCTACGTCTGCGATTTAGACGTTTCCGGGGTTTTCCGGGACGCTTGTAGGGTTTCTTGCAGACTACTTCATGAGGTACGCAAGACGTTTCGAAGGATGGACTTACCGGTGGGAAACAAGGGGCAAAAGGCGTGCACGAACCGGGCCGAGAATACTGCTGCTGCCACGCGGGATTCCGATCACCGGAGTGTATCGATTGGTTAAACGAGTACATAAAATTGTGATGGAGAAAAAACTCAACGAAAACAAAAGTGGTCCGCGCGAAGGGGAGGAAAACGAGAAAAAATCATTAAATAAATAAAAATAGCGACCCGAAACCCGAACGAAGAAAACGCGAGAGACTCGATCGAAAGTCACAACCTTGGGGTAATAACTTCCGAATCGACCCCTTTCTTAGGTCGTTCGGTCGACAGTCCGGCGACTGGCAACCGCCGATCCCAAGCGAACGAACAAGGAAGAAATCGCGATCGCGCCACGCACTACCGAGGAACGAGATGCGACTCGCCCGCGAGATTTTTTGACAAAGTCAAAATAAACGATGAAAATTCGACGGAAACTTCATCACTAACCTCAATCGCTGATGGACAACCTCCGACACCATCGAAGCTGGAAGATTCTGGATCCTGGGCGACTCCTGAGGAATTTGGCTGGACGCTAAAAACTCGAACAGAAAAGGTGATTCGCAAGAAGAAGGAAAAAAAAGAAAACTGGTGGGAATAAGAAGGAGCCGGAATTTGAGAACTGAAAAAATGAATTTAATTATCACGTTCGGAGTACAACTCTAATCGAAATAATCGCCGGCGTGAAATCGTTATCTAAGATCCGATCCGTTTTTCGCTCGGAAAGCAAGTGATAAGCTCCTGACGATTTGTTAGCGATTCGCAATCGTTGAGACAGTTGAAGCCTACGCTGAATATAACGCTGAACAGAAAACATTTGGAAATCCTATTTTTAAAACAAACTCATTGTAGAATTCCTGACTAACAACCGAAAAGTCAAAATCATCTTTTATTTAAAATAAAAGAAAGTTAAAATAAATTCGCGGCAAACGTGAGCTTGAGATTTGAAAGATCCAATTTCCGAGGATAAGTTGGCCGACTTACTTTCGGAAAAACGGAAAGCTCAAATCCCAAACCATGCTTGAGGATTAAACACGATGGTCGTCAAAAATATGAAATATATCATGATATAATTGACAATACGAATGAGGTTATGATTTCTAATTTTATTATTAAATATATTCAAATACACTATCATTTACCACAAATTCAAATTTCATTTTTTCTCTTTTTTACGCATAAATGAAAATAATTTTCCTCCTTTGTAGATTTTAACGTATTTTGGAAATTACCACTTTTGAAACTCAGTGGTTGACAGATCCTGAATTCAAACAGTGGCTAGTAAGATTTGAAAATGATGCGACCTCGGCGAAGTGTATTAGATGTGGGAATGGAAAATCATTTAGCCCAAGCAATATGGGACGAAGATCTCCAATCAGTCATATGAAAGATTGCAAGCACAAAAAAGCGATGAATGCTTTGACTACCATGCATATACTGCAATCTTTTGTTTGCAACGAGTCTTCTCAGCAAACTGATTCTATTAGTGCTATCAATGAAAAGTCTGCTTCAAACCATCTTGTGCCACAAATCATCCAACTTGCAAATTTGCCTTCTACATCACAGATAGCTCCGATAGAAACAGTGGAGAAGCCGCCGTCTAGACTTCAGAGTTTTTTTAATCAAGGATGATGTCATCAGAACACAAATAATATGGGCCATTGAAAGTGTTATGACGTATAAGTAATTGCGCTCAGCAGGACGAATCGTGAAATTTTTTTGCCAAATGTTTCCCGACAGTGAAATTGCAAAAAAAAATGCAGCTGCAGCCAAAAGATGTCGGAGAAGTGAAGACACGATACCTCACGTCAGTATTTTTGAGGCATGCCAGAGCATCAGACTTGCTCATCGCATTTTTGGAAGGCATATCACTTCTTCCACCGAAGAAGATTCTTCAAATGTCTATGTATCGTCCGAACGTTAATTTTAAGTTTTTAAAAGACATCAAAGGCCATATCAAAACGGACAACGATGGTCCTGAAATTTTGGAGATTGGTAGTTGTTGGCTTCACAATTAGAAATTTGCGTTCAAAGGCGGTTTCAAAGAAACAGGATGGACCTGGGAGAAATTTTTAAGGGTAATTTACAATCATTTCAAGGATGTTCCAGCTCGACGACAAACCTTCTTCGACGCTACTGAATGTTCAATTTACCCACTCAAATTCTGTGCCGTTGATTGCTGAACAATGATAATGTCGCTCAGCTGGCTTCGGACATTCTCCCCAACATTATTAAGTACGTTCAGTACGTTGATAAGAACTCAACAAATTTGAAAACTCTGACTTGCAATAGCTTCAAAACTATTGAAAAGTTCTGTAAGGACCCTTTGCTCAAAACTATTGAAAAGTTCTGTAAGGATCCTTTGCTGACAGCAAAGTTAGCATTTTTCAAATCCTTGTCGCAGGACATCGAGCCCTTCTTGACCGAATTCCAGTCAGACTCACCTCTTATACCATTTTTATATAATGCCCTTACCGGTATCATGCGTGATTATATGGAACGTGTTGTTAAGACTAAGGTCATGGAAAAAGCAACCCCAGTACACGACGTTGATGTAAGCAATGAGTAAAGTCTACTTTTATTATTCACCTCGGAGTCGCCACCAAAGTTGCTCTAATGAATATCAAGACTTGCACTGCCCTCGAAATTCTTCAGTTCCGTCAAGACTTTTGGGAATTCACTTTTGGGAAGGAATTGTATAATCAAATTTATTAGCAAGTTGCAGGAACGCTCACCGCTTGCGTATACGTTGACAAAAGCTCTCTCCTGCTTTGATCCATACGTTGCAGCTGATTGCAAACGGGGGAAAAAAAGATTGGGAACTTTGTTAAGGACTCTCGTTGATACAAATTGGCTCGATGGTAATATTGCAGACAAAGCAGCTCGTGAATTCAGGAATATGTATAAGCTTCCGCAAGTTCAAGAAGACTTAAAAACTTTTTGTAGAAAAAGTCAACGTGTGGACCATTTTTGGATCAAACTGTTCTCTCTCACGGAAACGCCAACGTCGAACGAGGCTTCTCAGTGAATAAAGAATGTCTTATTGAAAATATGAAGGAGGAGACTCTAGTCGGGAGAAGAGCTGTTTATGACGCAGTCACTACCATTGGTGGAGTCGAAGAATTCAATGTTACCAAAGAAGTCATTCTCGCAGCGCGAAATGCGAACTCTCGTTTTAAAGAAGCAGCTGAGGAGCGCCGAAAAGAAGCCGAATCTCAGAACACGGCAGCAGCTAAGAAGAGGCTTTTAAGTCTGCAAGTAAAGGAACTTGAGGCCAAGAGGGCCAGAGCATTAGAAGAAGTTCGAAAAGAAGTCGACTCATTAAATGATGAAATTCAAGTGTTGCAAAAAATGCCATAAGTGTTTCGTTTGCTGATTTTATTTAATTTTATGCGTTTTTTATTTTACGGTTTGTTCTGTGATTGGAAAAGTTACATTTGTGATAATTCGTGCCAAAGAATAATGTAATTTTCAAGTAGAATATATTTCAAATGTTTTTTTTTATGCGAACGACTCATTTATTAAATAATAATAAGCACGGTAACAGGCTAACAGACTCTGTTAAAAAATTGAGAAGTGAAAAGGAAATTTCAATTTTCGTTCAGGGAAAATTCTGGGAAAAATCAGGGAATTTTGAAATCATTTTTTAATTGCCACCCTGGGAAACTCGGCTGTCATAGTGCGATATCGACACAATAAATCTTCATTTGTTCAAAAGTCAAAAAAAATTTTCAATTCCGTATAAACGATTTATACGGAATTGGCTAAATATTTTAGATCAAACTCTTTTACCGGCATTCGTAATCTCATTATCTCCAGAGTAAGTTTTTGTTTTTTGTTCAAACTGAAAATGGAATTTTTTATCGCAATCCGCAGCCGAGGCTACTCCAATTTTAGGTTAGTGTTCGGTATGGCTTAGATTTAATGCACAGGAGTGTGTGGAATTACAATAAAATGTTTACTTGTAATGATAATTATTATAAACAAATTCTATTAACAAACACTGAACATTATGGATTGTTTATTTGTAAAGGATATTTTTGTATTAAAGTAAACTTCCTTTTATTTCCGCGGCCTTGAAACGTACACGTTCCATAATTTCAAGGCTGGAGGGGCCCGCATCTCTACCGCGAGTCGTGGGGTGATTTTTGACAAGCTACTTTCATTGGCTGCTCCGGCCTTGTATCGCTGCGCCTTGCTCTAAGCAACTTTTTCCAATGCGCATGTGCCGAAAGGCGCGGGTCTATTTGACGGGCCGAGAGTAAAAGCGGTGTAGAATTAGTAGAGGAGCGAAAGCGAATTTGAAAAGCTTCAGCGTAACAACGGTTTGAATGAGCGCCAGAGGGAAAGCGGATTGAAATACGTTAAGGGCAGAAACGGCTTAGACGCCTAAACCGTTTCTCCTCGCGGCCGAAACTCAAGCCGTTTTTCCCTGTAGTCTCGTGGAAACAGTATCTCCAGACCGAGGCTCCAGAACATGGGATTTTTCGGCCCCCACCACGTTCCCATCTGGGAGCAACACATGCAAACGTAGCGTGTCGCTGAGACGGCTCTGTTACGCGTTTCGTTGGCTTGTTGGCTATTAGGAGGTTTGGGTTGATTTTTGCTTTCAAAAATTCACACCTAAACGAAAGACTTCAAATACATGTAATGAAGTCTTGAAATATTTAATGATTATGTCTTACAGGAATGTATATGGGATTTTAAGGTTAGGTTAATAATATCTATCACTTTCAAGTGGTTTCATTTTTTATTACTTACGTTTTATTTTTCAATCGATTTTAAATATTGCAAAGTTAGAATGATAATAAATAATTATTATTTTCAATTTATTGAATTAATCAACATTTTTACTATGTACTTATATATACCATTAAACCATTTCCCTTTCAGGGTAGGCGTGACACTACCCGATTCGGGTAGTGTTTCTAGGTTTTTCTTGTAGTTATAAATAACTACAAGTGTGGGCTCACCACACCCACGATGTGCCAACAGCACTCATGTCAGTATTCTTGAATGGTCACCCATCCAAGTACTAACCGCGTCCAACGCTGCTTAACTTCAGTGATCTGACGAGAACTGGGTTTTTCAGCGTGGTATGGCCGTTGGCCTTTCTTTTCATGCTATTTTAGGCTATAATCACAATTTAGTGGATTTTATGAGAAAAAGTCGAAAAATTATTAACTTGAGCTCATATGCTTTCCTAATATACAAAACTATATAAAACCTTCAATGTTTTAAAATATTTATCTCAACATTACAAAATTTATTTTTTGCACTTTTTTTTTAATTGTGAAATAATTGTAATTGGAAATTATTTCTGAATAATATTGTAAAATAAATTTAACAAAATTTATTTTATAAATAA
>CAKNYM010051277.1:179734-192120 GCA_932195095.1 Andricus curvator
TACAAACCCTCACTCACAAAACCCTCCAACACACTCGTCCCATCAACGTCGAAAATGTAACTAAAATAAAAATAAAATCAATTTCTAAATATTCATAAATTTGAGGCTTTATAATTTTAAAAAGAAATATTAAGAAGTGAGCCAAAATATTAATTAAAATTGTAATTTTTTCTTTAAAAGTAATTAGCCCAAGATGAAACCATATTTTCAATTGCTTCAGATTTCAAAAATAGTTTAAATTTCAAAAGTCATAGACGTCGAAAATGTAACTAAAATAGAAATAAAATAAATTGCTAAATATTCATAATTTTCCATTAATTATAATTATAATAAAAAAGTTACAACTTGTGGTTGAAATTGTAATTTTTTTTAATTTGCTTGAAAGCTATCTTTTTGAAAAAATTGAAAAAAAACACAGAATAAATTCATTAAAAACGTTTTAATATTACATCACAGTAAAAAGTCGGGAAAAATATATTACATGTGAAAAATTAATTCAGAAAATCTTAAAAAAGCACAATATCATTCTATTGAAGAGATTATTAGAGTACTGGAAGCAATTAACAAAAATAAAAAAGACTGAAATTAATGAAAAGAAAAGTTGTTACCATTATTAAAATTTGTATTGATTTTTTAATTCTTATTAAATATATAGTGCATATATTTTCTTATAAAAATGAATTTCTTTAAAATGTTCAAATGTTTTTGATTTTAATATTATAGTTCAGATAGAAAAGTTGTACTTATTATTAAAAAGGTTATAGCTGCATGTATTTTTTTATGTAAGCTAAGAAATAGCCAAACTCTGAATTTGTTTATGAAAATTGTTTAAATAATTAATTATTGTAAATTTACAAAGTAGCATATAAAAGAGTAATCGGAAAGACATTCTAAGTTGATTCCGTAAAGAAATTGAGCCTATTAGTTGAAAAATGGCCTAACTATTAATTTTTTTATGAAAATTGTTTAAGTAATTAACGAATCTGGGTAATTTGCAAAGCATCATAGAGAAAATTCATCGGAAAGATATTCTTAGATAATTATGTAAAAAATTGAGCCTACTCCTTGAAAAATAGCCAAACTCTGTATTTGTTTATAAGAATTGTTTAAATAATTAATAATTCTTGTACATTTGCAAAGTATAATATCAAACAGTCGCCGGAAAAGAATTCTTAGTTGATTCCGTTAAAAAAAATTAAGCCTTTTTGTTGAAAAATAGAAAACTCTGTATTTCCTTACAAAAATTGTTAAAATAAATGATAATTCTTCAGAATATGTGAAGCGCTATAGAAAAGAGTCAACGCAAAGACATTCTCAGTAAATTCTGTAAAAAAATTGAGCCTATTAGTTGAAAAACAAACAAAAAATCTTAGTTTTAAATAATTGATAATTCTTGGAAATTTGTAAAACATCATGAAAAAAACTCATCGAAAAGACATTGTTAGTTGTTTCCGTGAACAAGTTAAGCCTATTCGTTGAAAAATAGAAAGCTCTGAATTTCCTTACAAAAATGGTTTAAATCATAATTCTTGCGAATTTGCAAAGCAACATAGAGAAGAGTCATCGCCAAGATATTCTTAGTTAATTTTTTTTTACGCTGAGTCTATTCGTTGAAAAAAAGACAAACAATGAATTTGTTTATAAAAACTGTTTAAATAATTAATATCTCTTGGGAATTTTCATAGCACCATAGAAAAGAGTCATCGCAAAGATATTCTTTGTTCATTTTTTTTTAATTGAGCCTATTCGTTGAAAAATAGACAAACTCTGTGTTTGCTTTTAAAAATGATTTAAATAATTAATAATTCTTGTAAATTTGCAAAGTATCATATCAAACAGTCACCGGAAATGCATTTTTAGTTGATTGCGTTAAAAAAAATTAAGCCTGTTCGTTGATAAATAGCGAAACTGTGATTTTTTCTTTTAATTGCCAAATAGCATCTATTTTGAAGTAACAGTAATAAAATTTTTATTTCTCTTACATTCTATACCAAAACTCTGGACTTCAATGAGCTAGACATTCCCAATCCCAAAAAGAACTTTTGTTCAATCATTTGTTTATAACGTAATAAACAATTTTGGAAATCATTCGGCCATACCACGGCCATACCACGCTGAAAACCCCAGTTCTCGTCAGATCACTGAAGTTAAGCAGCGTTGGAGGCGGTTAGTACTTGGAGGGGTGACCATTCAAGAATACTGACATGAGTGCTGTTGGCACATCGTGGGTGTGGTGAGCCCACACTGGTTGTTATTTATAACTACAAGAAAAACCTAGAAACACTACCCGAATCGGGTAGTGTCACGCCTACCCTGAAAGGGAAATGGTTTAATGGTATATTATTATTATTCTTACCGACTTGAAATTATTTACAGATAGTTTCAGCACAGATATAAAACCTTTTTTGATAAATCTGAAATAGAAAAAATAAAGCCTGTTCGTTGATAAATAGCCAAACTGTGAATTTTTTTTAAATTGTCAAATAGCATCTTTTTTTAAGTAACAGTAATAAAACTTTTATTTCTTTTACATTTTATACCAAAACTCGGGATTTCAATGAACTAAACATTCCCAATCGCGAAAAGAACTTTTGTTCAATAATTTGTTTATAACGTAATAAACCATTTTTTAAATCATTCTTACCGACTTGAAAATTATAAACAGATAGTTTCATCACAGATATAAAACCTTTTTTGATAACTCCGAAAATTAAAAAAAAATAGTACTTGTGAAAAGTTAAACAAAAACGTAAAGTTGGTTTTTAAATAAAAAAATAACAAAATTTATTATAAAAAATCTAAACAGACAAATCTTTTCGAAATTTCAAAAGCTTTAATTAAGAAAAAACGGTACTCAAAATTGGGAAATTTTCAAACATTTTGAAATGTAAATGAACTATGACTAAAACGTTAAATCGAACATATACTTCCTTTAAGCTTCTTATGAAAACAAACATCTCGAGTTCAAATAAACACAGATAGCCTTATGGTCACTCAAGCTGCTTTTTAATATAGGAAATACGAATTTTCTATAGAACAATTCACGACTGCATTGAAAGCAGAACTGGCCCATGTGCAGTAGAGCTTCAAGTATAGACTTATCATTGGTGAAGAAGTGAGAATCAAGAGAATAGCTAATTATTCTCCATTCTTCATGCTGCCTGAATAATAGCCATTCACGACTGCGTTGAAACACATGCGCAGTAGAGCTGGTAACTATAGAGCGATTAGCGATCAGCATCTACATGTCAATTTTTTAATATAGGACATATTTGATTAGGATGCTTTTCGCCACCTACGTTACTCCCCAGACCTTGCTCCGAGTGTTTTTTTCCTTTTCCCCCACCTCAAGACCCATCTGGGTGGACGAACGCCGAACTTGAGGAAGAAGTCAACCGCTACCTAACGAAAATGGGCACGGAGTGGTGCACTGACGAATGAAAAAAAAATACATATATTTAAAATTTCTAATTTTTTTTCTATTTTTTCCAGCATGTCGGAACTTACTTTTGGAACGACCCTCGTATGTAAATAAATTTCCAGTGTAGATATTTAAAGTAAAAAAAAAAAATGTTTTCTCTTAATTGTCTTTAAATTATATTGTCAGTAAAGTTTAGCGTTGAAAATATATTATTCGATACTATTTGTTAATTTTATAAACAAATGGTCACTGTAAACATGTATAGGCATCACATCATGTGACTGCTATCACTAGCAAACTCATTTAAGGACAGTTATGAAAAAAATTATTTCTTATTGACTTTGAATGTGCACACTTGTCAATATTGTTCATACAACACATTTTTTTTACTAAACTTCACTGGCAACGTAATTTAAGAAAAATGAAAAGATAAGCGATCTCGTTTTCCCTTGAAATGTCCACAATGTGCATTTGTTTATAAAGTTAACAAATAATATCGGGAGACATATTGGGTAGGGTGGGGCGAGATGAGCATAGTTGTCTTTTTCACGTCAGTATTTAAAATCTGTTAATTTATTGCTTGAAAATAAGTCGTTATATATATTCTACAAACATTCTTAATTGTAATTTTGCCAAGATAGAAGTAAATAAAAAAGTATATGCGGAATTAGAAACGAAAATGAAAAAGTAGTGCGCTTGGCTCATATCGCCCCACGCCTGGGGCGGGATGAGCCACTTAATTAAATGACTTATTATATATTATTTATAAGTAAGAGTACTGTTAAGTTAGAGTATTATGAAACAAAAACATATGTTACACATATTTTTCAAAAATTGTACGAAACATTTAAAGTATTTAACGTTAAAATGATGCAATCCTTAATTCTAACCTCTACCGTAACTAACTCTACAAACATTGAATAGAAAAACGATTTATATCTGCATATATTTTAATAATTGTATTACAGAAATTAATATAACCATTTTTCGGCTTACCCGTGTACATTGTCTCAGTAAAAGTTAAATTCTACAGTAAGAAAACTCCCAAATACTAGACTGGTCTACTACATGACGCTGAATTTCATATATACTGAGGTTTTAAGCCGTTTTTTAAAATATTTTAGCCGTATTTTTCAACCAAAACCATATTTTTTCATTTTTATAGCATTTTACGAGTTTTCAAACAAAGTTACTTAAGAAATATACGAGAAAAACAGTGCTCTCTTCTGGTTGCCAGCAACTCATATTATTTTCTAATACAGACCTATAACAGTGCAGCTGTCAAACTTTTTCTGCGCATTTTTTTCGACAAGATTAGTTTTTTATACGTTTGCACCATAATTAACACACTGCACAATCTGATACAATGAAACATTGCATCTTAACCTACTGACTGCTACACAAGAGGTTAAGTTAATGTACAGGAAGAGGTGGCTCATTCCGCCCCAGAACAGTGGCTCATTCCGCCCCATATGACAGTTGCAAGTAAAATCAAAATTTCACCTATTTTTGTTTTACAATTATATAAAAATCTGTTGAAAACTTAAGGTTTAATAAATAAGCTATCTAAATAACCACTGGAAAAACATCTAATATGTGATTTTGTGTGATTCTTGGACTTTCTAAACAAATGCAAAATAGCAGAATACAAGTCTTGAAATTTTTACTTTAGTTTTTTCAAAATGTATTCAACATTAAGCCAAAAATTTTTTTAAAAGAAATTTGATAACGTTCTTCCTGATATTAGTACAAAGAATAGTTACAAAAGAAATCATGGCATGCGAGAAAATTGAGTGGCTCATCTTACCCCCTATGCTCATCTCGCCCCACCCTACCCTTTTTATGATCAAGTATCACTTTTTTTTATAATAGCCAGTTAATACTGAAATATCCTTTACAGATTAACAATCCATAATATACACAGTGTTATTTAATAGAATTTGTTTATAATAATTATCATCACAAGTAAACAATTTTCTTTTATTCGAAACACCCCTGCGCATTCAATCTAAACCATATTGAGGACAAGTAATTTTTTTACAATTAGATAAAAAAAAATTGTGTGTCTCCGGACGGACGGTAGAAGTGAAACTTCGAAAGAATGTTTAAGTGGAATTCCTTAAATTCATTAAATTATTTGAATTCCGTGAATTCCATAAATTTCGTGAATTCCATGAATTACGTTAATTCCATGAATTCCATTAATTCTGCGAATTCCGTGAATGCCATGAATTCCGTGAATTCCGTGATTTTTTTTTAATTCCATGAATTCCGTGAATCCCATGATCTCCGTGAACTTCGCTGGAAGACGACCTTAAATTATGTAAATAATCGTGGCGTGACGCCCCTCATGAAAAGAAAGAACAACTAAATACAGCTTTCAGGAAAACTAAATACAGAGTTTGGTATTTTTCTATTATTTGCCCCTGAGTTTATACATGCCTTAATTTCAGACTGTTAAAATAGACCCTATTTGTTCTGTTTTATATAAACACAGCTGTCTTTGAAAGCAAACTAGCTAGCTGAAGGTCAGCATGGATTAATCTTTAACATTGCTATCGTTAAAATTACAAACGTTTACCTTTATAAATTTGAGTGCCCTTTATATGGGTCATTCTCTGTCAAAGTGTTTTGTACTTATGTTTTGTTGAATAATAAAAGATGGCGAAATTTTAATTAATCTACTTCGACGTGTTCATTAGAACACTAGTAATGCTTTCATGAAGTATTAATACAGGAAGCGTTCCTATTGGTCAGTTATTCAGGTTACCCGATTCTTGGAAACCAGGGGGCTTACAAATTCTGAGTCTTTCGAAGTTAAGTTTCAAAGTTAAGGAATCGAGAAACAAATGTTTTTCGATTTTCTTTAAACTGCGGTCAATTGTAATACTATGGGACTTTATTGTATGTGTAAAACCATAGATCACCATATTGCATGGTTGCCGACATATGTGCGTTGGTAGTTGATACACTTTGGTGTAAGACCAGTCTTCAATAAAATGTTATTGAGTCAATACCAAACCTAAGAAGGTTTGTAACTAACGAATTCGATAGGAAATTTGAGAAGCTTTACGATGGTTGTAAGCATTTCTAAAAAAATATGTCCTTTTTATGGCTTTTGAAAATTAAAAATTGCAATTCCGAATATCTCAAAACACGTATCTTTAGATTGTGATGAAATGCATATTAAAAGTATGCTTGGAAATTCTAGTTTATAACCCTGAATGGATATTATAATGGACATTTCATGATATTCTCAGATAATAATTAAAATAAATATATAATTGCTAAACTCGAGGAGTCGGAATTCAGAATTTAAACCCCGTGTTCCTAATTTGTTTTTGATTTGATTCTGTTAGGCTTCGAATTCAGACTCCTTGAGTTTTGAAATTGTATAATTATTTCAATTAATATTTTAAAATATCACGAAATTTCCATTATATCCATTCAGAGTGATAAACTAGAAATGCTAAGCTTTCTTTTAATATACATTTTATAAAAATCTGAGGATAAGTGTTTTGAGATATTCGGAATTTAAATTTTCAACTTGAAAAAGTATGGAAATGACTGCAAACGCAATTGTACCAAATACAACCCCCCATATTTCGGTAACCATGCAGTATGGTGGCTTATAGTTTTTCGTCTAAATATGGGTCGTATAATAATACAATGTACCACAGTTTGAAGAAAATCGAAAAACGTTTGTTTTGGGTACCGCGCTGATATGAAATGGAATGTCCCATATGTATACATAAACAAAAATAATCGTTGAAATTAGCTGCGGCTTGAATATCGTCTCGGGAAGAGTCGCGGTGTTAAGCTATTTCGAGTGTGGATAGCATTCGGATTGGGGATCATCTGCGACATACGACCAGGTTATGTATTCGCTACGTTTTAACTATAATGTCGAGCGGGGTAATTTTGACGCTAAGGATGATTGTGTTCATTCGATGGTATGACACATCGAATGTCTACTTTCAAACTCAACAGTTGGGAAACCGGTTGATCTCGGAAGATGTTTTTCTGTAGTTTTCCTCTTCCCTGGCCAAACTTCCAGGCAAATGCGAGTACTTGTAATAAAGTCGGAGGACTTGTGTAAAGGCCCCTGTTTTACCGTGGTATTCAAATAAAGGCGTAGTACAATAGGTTATACCGCAGCGCTACGGGACTTAAATGAACCAGCCTAAACTTCAATAATAACAGGAATAAATAGCTAAATGATCATTCTTTATTTAAACAATAATGCCCTGCATGAAATTTAGGTTATATTACGGTATTTTACATGCGTCATATCATTTAATAAACTTTGTAAATAGAAATTTGTGAATTGACAAGATTTTCCAAGGGGCTTACGTGTCAGGGGAGCTCACAAATTAACGCTTTATCACTCATTGTTCACAAACAAAATAAAGTTAGGTTAAACGCACTCAGGACATAAAAGCACACACTGAACCTTATAACTTTAGATATTGATTGCTTTCAAATTATTGTAAAGAACGCTCGCCAATTTGGCCGGAGGCTTACAGACAATAAACATACTTACCTGAATTTTCAACACATCAGAGTTTTGCCTAAACATAACAACGAATTTTGCTACCAGTATTCATGAACTTGATAGCTTGGAAGCATATGTTTTATCGTTGTTTGCATCGATATCGATCGTGCAGTTTCTCTGCTTCACAGAGAGCTCGCAATTCAAACACACTGGCATTTCTAACATATCATTCGTTAGTTCTATCTAAAAAATGTTAAAAAGACCTGTAGGCGTTTTTAAACATCCGTATGTGTAGCAAGAGCGAAATCGGACACTCTGTAATGGGTGGTTGGGGACAACCAGGTGGACTTACATTTCGATCTTTCACAGTATCTCAACACACTCTTATGCAATAAAGATTGAACTTTATTTGTAGAGTTATAACACATTCATATGAAGTTTGAAAAAAATAGCCGACAAGTTTATTTAAATTTTAGTGCAAAATAGCCAGCTGGGACACAAAAATGCACTTTCACGGAGAATGGCCCATATCCTGACCTCTATAAACTGCGGAACCCACCGTCAGTGCGGGCTATTTCCAGGAAACCGGTAGAGTAATTGGAACTAAAAAGTTGACATCTGCTAAGGATTAAAACTGTACAACCTCAAAAACTTGTGATTGCGCAATAAATGATTTGCAAATAAGAAATTCGGAATCTGTAGGTCTTAACTACTACAGGCATTTTAAATTTTGTATATAGAAGTTCAAACTGTAATTTTCTACAAGTATCTAGTGAACTGTTGGAGACAGAAATAAATTGACAACATTTTTAGATATTCCATCCAAAGAACATAATTATTGTGGGTAAATAATGAAAATATATGTAAACTAATTTATTAATGCATAACAAATTAACACCGTGAAGATAAATAATGTAAGTAATTTGTGAAATGTAACGAGGATTAGTGACGACACTTTAGGGGCCTTATATGAGGATTTTAACTGTGTGGGTCAAAACGACCGTTGTCTTCCGAGGACCAGATTATGAAACTTAAGACTTATTTCGACCAAAGCCTTATTATACCTATATATACGTTGCCTTCATTTTTTATTTATTTTCACGAGTGGCACTTCTTCCGAAAATTCTGGTACATAACGCACTACGCCACTTCTACTATCCTCAAAAAACTTGTTTCTAGACGATTTCCATCGATCATAACTTGACCGTCAACCTGATCCTGAACGTGACGCACCTCTATTTAGTAGGTAACGCTGTCCGTAATATCCATACTCCGTTTTTCGAGCTAGATCGCACAGAAAAGCGTAATGAGTACGTGGAAAAAGGGGCGCTTTCTCATGGATGTGTGGAAATGGATTTTGCGCGCGAAGCATTAAAATTCTGTGAGTTGAATTGAGCAACTAGTGTTTACTACAATTGATCTATAGGACTAGAGTATTTATAAATAATTATAAAGAGTTATAAAGAATTATTCATTCAAAATTATTTGCATTTTTCATTCTCGATGTTCAAAAGATGTTAGATGATAATTATCATTAAAACATTAAAAATAGTTCAAATTAATACGCTAGTAGCAACAAAATGTTATTTGGGAGCGTTCATCAAATACGTGAGAAACGAAAGAATAAATATTAGATAGATGAAAATAATATCTACAAAAAGCTGATAAAGATCACAATATGACATTTATTCTTTTGTTCCCTTACCTAATTAATGAACGATCCCTTACACTTATTCAAACTTTTTACAGAAATATTAGCAGAGCTATATATGTAAGGTAATTTGAAATTCGACAGGAGATGCAATAAAGACTTTCTTTATTGGACCGTACGCGCAGTAAAGCAGCTTAGGCTGGACTGATTGACAAACGGAGACGTAGATTCATTAGTCATAATCAATATGGCGACAGTGTTTAGTCTGCTTTGAAATAAGCATTTACTAAGAGACCATGCTAACCCATGATCAATACAGATTCATTTTTTCTCAGTTTATTAAATGAAACTCCAATAGAGGCGTTAGTGTTTTTATCTTTTTTTTTTAAATCATATATACTTCTGTCCTCTAATCATATCTCTGTCTCTTTTTATACCTCTTTCATATGCTATTCTCACCCCCTTGGCTTAGGGGTGAAACTATACCTTCATAATATATCATTAATTATGTTTTTACTAACTTTATAAAATTTCATAAGAGTTTTTTTGTATTCATTCTAAATAACTCTGTTGCCCAGTGTTGCTATAAAAAGTTTGAAGATTAGTATTATTATAAAAGAGATTCGTGCCACTAGAATTCCGGTAAAAGTGCATAGACGAATTTTCAGAAGTACCGACTCAGAGATTGAACCCCGGACCTCTAACAGGAAAGCCGCCTGAGCTCCCGATGCTCACTTATTTATTCTTTTTTCTTTAACTTTTTCTCAGGCGAACCCGATTTTTTCTATCATCAGCAACGGACTATTTCAAGTTTCTGTGGTGTTAAAAATGTTAAATTGTAAAAAATTTTATGAAACTTCTTGTGAAAATGTTGTATTAAGATAAAATTTAGCTTTAGATCATAATGTTTCAGTTGCCTACATCGTTCGAGATGTTCATTGCATCTTGCGTTACATTGCCTATAGCCCAAAACACAATAGCATGAGATACATGTTTCACATTCCTTCATATTGTCTTTGCTTCATGCGTTAGCTTGCTATACTTACGGATCTGGGTTGTATCGGTCACCTACAAATTCCGGTTAAGTGGACAACCAATGTCGATTGTGTAGACTCTTCTCCCTTTTTCTCACGCAACACGATGTCGGATCGACTGGCTCGGATATAATGATTCGTCTGGATAGTTACATCCCAGTGTAAGATGTAGTCTTCGTTTTCTAAAATAGGCACGGAAATGTATCTATGGAAAGATTTAAGGTTTTTAATTCTATTAAGAATCGTAGGTTTAGGGCAAGTTCTTCATGTACAATGCCCGCTACATCATTATGTTGACACCTGTCAACCACATCTTGATGTAACACGTGCTTGTGACAGTTTCTGGTGGTGATAACCCTTTCTGAATCGCTATAACGAATCCCTTTGTTTCCGGAAAAAGAGAACGCCCTTTTTCAGTCAAATATTGGATACCTCTCTGTCCACTTCATATTGTTCTAACGCTTTTGGGATGCTCGCCATGGAAAGCTCTTTGTTTCCATTGCGTTTCTTATTCCTCCATGGGTTCTGTCCTGATATTTTAGGCTAACATCTCGCTTGCTGTTAAAATAGTATCGCAATTGTATAACTTGCGTCTCACACCGTTGCTTGACAGCTACAAGGCCCCTGCCTCCTCTATGCCGTAGTAGAAGTACCCTTTCAATCGCCGAATTACTGTGGTGCATTCGATGCTTGGTTATTTCCACGCGGATGGTTCTGTTTATCCTATCAAGGTCGGTATTCGACCATTTGTTATCATGTATTTTGAACCTATGAGATATGCTATTTAGTGTTTTGCTCAATAGATTTAACATTAAACATAACCATAATGCACTGAAGGAGTATTCCTGAAAGATACCTATCGTAATACGTATTCATCCAGTTATCCTTGGTTGTCCATGATCAAAACACTTGATTCTGGTTCCCCAAAGCATCATCTCACGATTTAGAAAGTCGATTATGCGTGGACATAGTTTGTTCATTTTGAAGTCTTCATGCAAATAGTCAAGTAGTATGGAAGGAAACGCTTGCTTTTGTTTTATTTAGAGATTTAGATAGTTTATTAGCATAGTTTATTAAATATAAACAGAAATAATTGGTACATTAGAGTAGGACTCGGAAGCCACCTTTACTGATATTTACAGACCTTACTGATATTTCGCTTCGTAAGCTACTCTTAACTTGCTCATGAAATCATCATGAACATAAAATCATCATGTGGTTTAATTCCGTATTTTTGGCAACAATCTGTACACTGTCCGAAATAAACCGTAACAAATTTCTTACCTTTGCCAGTCGTGACAAAGGGGCCCAAGTGGTCAGGGTGCACGGTTACGAAGGGTCGCTTGCCTACAGTAATAGGCCTCTTGCCCAGAAAATGATAAGGTTCTCTTATTCGGGCGATTGTACGATCAACCCGAAAGTGATTTGTAAAGTCATCATTTTTAATGACAAAAGCTTTCTCATCGTTTGCGGTACTAAATAGAGTTCTTTTTCGCTGTTCGCCTCTTTCTTGTATAACAATCCGCTATTCATTACATAATCAACTATTTTACCTTTTTCGCGTCAAGTCCGATTGTTTGCTGGCTTTTCCAAAATATTTATTTTTCATTTTAAGGTTTTGTCGGATCGCTGGAACATCAAAATTTCGTCTTCGCGAGTTAAGACATTGTACATTGTCGCACTATCTAACAAATCTGCCTCCTCCACGAGAGCTCTGGATAGGGCATCTACATGCTGCATTTTGTCGCCTGACAAATCTGTGTACACAGTAAACTGCAAACTAAT
>CAKNYM010051277.1:192130-204360 GCA_932195095.1 Andricus curvator
AACCTGTCTCTCACCCCAGACAAAAGGTTGATTAGCTTTTAATAAATCGCTCAAGTGCGAAATCAATCTCGCGAAGTTACATATAATTCTTCTAAAATGGCTAGCTAGACCCATGAATCATCTAATTTCATGCACGTTGCGAGGTATTGGAAAATTTATAATCGCGTTGATTTTAACATCACCGGGCTCAACCCCTTTCCACTGATCATAGTATACCATTAAGCCATTTCCCTTTCAGGGTAGGCGTGACACTACCCGATTCGGGTAGTGTTTCTAGGTGGATAGTTTCTTGTAGTAAATAACTACAAATGTGGGTTCACCACACCCACGATGTGCCAACAGCATGCAGAAATCTCGCATGGTCACCCATCCAAGTACTAACCACGCCCAACGCTGCTTAACTTCAGTGATCCGACGAGAACTGGTTTGTGCAGCGTGGTATGGCTGTTGGCTCCGGGATCATAAATCCCAAAAAATCAATTTTCCGTAATCCGAATTGGCACTTTTTACAATTTAAAGTTAACCTAGCCTCTTTTAAAAATTTAAAAACCTTTCCTAATTTTTCCATTAGTTCCGACCATGAGTGAGCAAAAAGAAGAATATCATCAAAATAAGTATTCGCAATTTAATTCTGATAAATTCCAAACACCTTTTTTAATACTTTATTGAAATAAAATGGTGCGTTCAGTAGCCCGAACATGGCTCTTTCAAATTGACCCGTTTTATCTGGAGTTATATAGGCTGTCTTCTCTTTTGCTTTCTCTGTCAAGGGTATTTGTAAATACCCGTTAGCCAAATTCAAACTCGCGAAAATAGTTGCTCCATGAATTTCCTCTAACCCGTCATCAATATTAGGCAAAGGAAATTGTATGCATACCGTGTCCTTATTTATGCGTCGATAATCTACTACAAGCCGATATGTTCCGTCTTTCTTTTTAATTAAAAGAACAGGATAAACGGATGGAGATTCAGTATCCGTAACTACCTCTACGATACTCATTACTAATTATGAAGTACGCCCGAATTCATCCAAATTTCTAGAAGTGCACTCGCTAAACTCGTTCAATAAATTCACTAATTCTTCTTTTTGTACTTTCGAAGTAGTTAAGTCAACTGGCACTTCGCTATCTCCTACCGGATCTATTTTACGTTTCAAATGCGGCGCATTACGCTCTACTGTCAAGGCAGAACTATAAATTGGTTTTTCCTCATTTACAATTAAATTATCTTTCGACTGATTGATCAGAGGCAGCGTAATGTCCCAATCATTAAATTTTGTTTGAACGAAATTGACAGTAACCCGGAGCAAGACTTGCCGACACCCGTATAACTATATTCGCACTCGCTGGTTCCACTCTTAATGAAGGCAGAACATCCTTAAAGAAACTCGTGTTTCTAAACAAATTCTAGCGAATCATCAATTCGAAAATACAGCCACTCTAGCACTTCGGTAAAAGGACGACCCACTATGACATACCTCACGTCATCTGGCACAATCCAACACACCATGTCGTTTGCTTTTAATTTCCCTATTGTTAATTTTTCCCGAATAATTCCCTGCGACTTTGGCTAATTTTCCGGTTTACTGATTCCTATCAACACATTCGGAGCTCTAATAATTTTAAATCCGTATTCGAGAACTACTGGCGCCTTGAAAGTACAGTCCGAACTACCGGGGTCAATTAATGCGTCAATAAAATCCGTACCGACCTGTACTCGTTTTACATACTTCGAAATAGTATTAGTAATGCGTCAATAAAATGCGTACCGACCTGTACTCGTTTGACACATTTCGAAATAGTATCAGTAGAAGTATAAGTTACCGCATTAACCTCAGCGCTCGACAATTTCTTAGGTTTAGTACATTTACTAGCGAAATGTTCTATTTGTGAACAATTAAAATACTTTATTTTCCGCGATTTTGGACAATTTTTGTCTATTTGCCCAACCAAATCACGACGGTAACACGTACGGTTCCTCTCTGAAGTAGAAGCGAACGCTGACTGCCTTACCGTCCGCTTTGACGAATTGACGACCATTTGCTGCATCACTGTCTGCGTTGATTCGCTATTTTCGAGCCGACTCCACCAACTCGAGTTTCTCCAAGTGCCTCTGAAGATCGTCCAGATCAAAATGTCCTCGAATCGAAATCGCAGTGCTGTTTCCCTTTGACCAAAAGCCGCTTGTGTGAAAGTACTCCACGCTGTTTCGAATGCAATCGGCTCTGCCCAATGATGCAAATTGGCTATCGATTCCAGCTGTTCAATTCTGTACAATTCCTAGTTGTTGTACATATTCAGATTACTGTTGCCATCTTGCAGTTGGTGGAAATATTGCGGTTGCTGGATATTTTGCAGTTACTGAGGAAGTTGATTTTCCACTGGCCTGCCAGCCATATTCAGCAAAGCTTTAGCTGCAAGTTGATCCTCCATTGTACTAACACAGCACTTTTCAGATGCAAGATGGTTCTATTAGTCCCTCTGTTACAAAGGCACACCTCGACGACCAGACTCGACTCTCACATCAAACAATCAAAACTTCACAAATTCACTCTTAAGAAATCATTACACAATTCTCGAGTGTAATTTCGCCTCATTAGCTAATCCTAACTCGCTCAAAAGCTGAATGCTTATGGAAAAGTTTTTATGGCGCTGTCGTCACAACGTCTTTCGTCTACCTGGACTCGACTCACGGACCACTCGCACTGCTGCCAACCTATTCCTAGTGATATCTAGTTTCTTATGAAAACTCTCTAGATAATAAAGTTGAAATTATTACGCTTGTAGTCAGTGTATGCCATGTGCAAGTTTCTTTGATGTTTACGTGCTTGCGACATGGTTACCCCTTCTATGGTGACTAGATCGTTACTGTCTCGCGAGTTTTTGCAACACTCTTTTTGTTCTTCTGTAAGGATGTCATTCTTGTAGCAGTGAGAGTATACCATATTTGTAATTACAGCTGTGAGATACTTATAAATTGAAGAGCCGGATCGAATAACCACCCGAGCGTGCAAGATCGCGTAAAAGTATTGTCCAACTTACAACTTTTGCTTTTCATCGATTTAAACAATACTTTTACGCGATCTCGCGCGCTCGGGTAGTTATACGATCCGGCTCTTCAATTGTTGGAAGACAGGCTATCGGTCGAAATTCAAAAGGATTTTTAGCATCTCATTTTTTTGGCATCATACTATATACGTGATACTTTTGAGCATGAGTTTTGTCAGATTTGGATGTTCGATGGTCTTTTAAAACACCTTGCAATGCTGGGTGCACACTTGTCATGTACTTGTACCAGAAATTATGCACCATGTCTGGACCTGTGCCTTTCCAGTTACCTGCCCTTTTCAAATCTTCTGAAGCATCTGAATCTTTGATGCCAGTAGGGTGCATTATAGGGTTATTGCTTGCTTTTTCCTTGCCTAGTTGGAACCTCGCAGTGCCTAAGTTGCTTCTGTTTGTTTTTCCCCAAACACCCGACCAGTAGACATACTCTGCATTTTTTGTATGGGTTGTTATGTTCCTCTCAGTCCCTTTCCTCTTCGTTATCTGCCTGTCTGGCGTGGGCAACCCTGTCAATAGCAATGCTACCGCTAACATAGCCGTCAAAGTCATAAGAGGAAAGTTCAAGCCCTACCGTGACGCCAACGCGAGAAAACCTTCGGAGGGATTTTTATTTAAACTTTATCTCCGGTGATCCCGATTCTTTCGGCATTAGTCATGGACTAAGTCAAGTTCCTGATGAGTTAAAAGTGTTAAGAATTTCATAAGATGTTTGAACACTCTTGCGACGATGTTGCAGTAGGCCCATAATTAGGCTTTTGTACTTACTCAGCGGACGCGAGCCTTGGAGGTGAAATTAATCGCCTCTGGATGCATTTTTTTAGAGCTACCATCTGTCACTTCTTAGGGTTTCAGTCGCCTACTACCTGATGGCCTAGGAAGTTTCTTACAATGCGAGAGGTGTTTAGTAAAACCGATTTTTGAGCTGCCGTCAGTAATCTACTAACGAACACCTTCTAAGGGAGTATTATTTTTTAAAAGTGTAATGAATTTAATATCCTGTTCGAAATCTCTCACCACGTTGCTGTAGTACGGACAAAATTAGGTATAGGGTGTAGTTTGGAGTTCATCTTTTACCACTGTTGTCCTTCCTTAGAATACATGCACTTTGTCCACATTGAAGCTCTTATCTTCCGCTTACTTCTCGCGTTGTTTTACTTTCGCGAATTTTTCTGTAATGTCAATGTTTTTAGCGACTTACAATGCCTTGCCATATTATTAGGCCAAAGATAAAAAATGTCATTTTTCACATTATTTTTGTCATTTATTGTTAGTACTTTGAGCGTACTTGTGGTTTTAAACTCCTACTTCGCTAGATTCGCCAGTTTCGCCAGACGAATTAGCACGTTTTTAGCGGAGAACGATGTAACCGTTCTCGACTGGCCGGTAAATTCTCTAGATATGAACGCCATCGACAACGTTTGGGACTCCATGAATCAGAAGTCCGTGCGCACGCTCCTACAACCAAGCAAGAGCTAATTTGGATACTCAATCACACTTACGAACATTGCCCAGCGATAAAGAGAAAAATTAAAAACTGTATAAATGGTATGCCTCGTCGCATTGAAGCTGTATTATCTGAAGGTTGCCAGACGATATACTTATTAATAGGGCAAAGCTAGAAAATTACTTTTTTATCATTTTAACGACGATACACATTGATATTGAGAAATTTTTTTGTAAAATCTTATAGAAGTATATTATTGATGATAAATTTTATTTAAAAAATGATTATTCACATTGAACTAAGGCATTTTTACAATAAAAAAAGACTTTAAACCAGAATAAGTATTTGATATGGTCACCTTTAGCAGATAATACAGCTTCAATACGACGAGGCATGCTGTTTAAACAGTTTTCAATTTTTTTCTTTATCTGTGGACGATGTTCTCAAATGTGATTGAGTACCTGAATTAGCTCTTGCTTGGTTGTAGGAGCGTGCTTGCTGCCTTCTGATTCATGATGTCCCAAACGTTCTGGATGGGATTCATATCTGGAGAGTTTCCTGACCAGTCGAAAACGGTGACTTTTTTCTCAGCTAACAACGTGCTAATTTGTCTGGCGAATCTGGCGAATCTTATCGAACTAGAGTTTGAGGATATGAGAACGCTGAAAGTGCTTACAATAAATGTCAAAAATAATGTGAACACTGTGATTTTTTAGCTTTGGCCTAATAATATGGCAAGGCACTGTAGTTTCAAGATCTTAATTTACGAATTCTTCAATTTTAAACGAAGTTTGGAATTGTTTAATTGTTAACGCTTCAAGTTTGAATTCATTAATTCTGAAAGTTTCCAATTAAAAATTATATAATTTTCAACGTTTTTAGAGTAATTAAACTTTGAAGCTTCACAATTTAAAATTCATCGAGTTTGAACCCTCAGAATGACAGTTTATTTTTCTTGTGCAAATATTTCAGTTTTTAGTAAAAAAAAAAACTCTGTCCATGCACTCAGAATGTTACTTGATACTTCGTGATCTTGTCATACCTATTATGAATTTTTATCATCTGTGAAATTTCTATAATTACAATTTTCAATTAGGTTTACGTGCGCAATTTTAAAATAATTCAATTTTTGAGACCTTGAAACTAAAGTTGTTTCGCTTCAGAAGCTTAAATTCGAAAATACTTATTTTAAAGTTTCTTAATTTTTAAATGCTTAATCAGGAACGTTACAAATTTTTAAATGTAGAGTTTTGTTATGTTATTGTTGTTGAATAGATAAAAGTAATTTAAAATGTAAATTTTTCTTTTGTTTTTTGTTCCCAAAGTAGGAGGGTCAAAACTGAATTTGACTTTTGTGAATTTAGCATTATTTTTTTCTTTCATTGAAAATAAATATTGGTTTTTTCCCTTAAAATACTTTAGAATTAAAAAATCAGTATTATATATTCGTATTTTGATTGTTTATGACATCATAATATAAGCATTTATGTATTATTTAAACGTTCAATGAAATGCTGCTTTGAGTGTCTGTTTAGCAAGCGCAAAGTGATAAATTCTTCACGAAACGATTAGCCCAGTGTATTAAAACTTCATTTTGTAGATATCTGATTATTTTTCTACAAAAAAAAATATATTTCTTCACGTCAATCGACGCTGCCGCCATCTCGTGGTATTTAAAAGTAACAATAGAGATTCGGGATTCCCTGATTAATTAATATTATATATATATATATATATATATATTTCCCGATAAATTAATAACTACATAACCTATATAATATTAAGTCCTTCGTGGATGCAATCGTCCAGTCTGAAAAAAATGGCTAGCACCATGAGTGAAAAAGAAAACAACGTGATTATTCCTTATAGTAACCCTGACAGTGAATGCGCACGGTGAGCCTCAACCAATTTTAACTGAAAAAACACATTACAAGAAATTTTTTCGCGGAATATTCTATCATAATATACATGCTTTTTTAGCAAAACTTTAAAATAATCGTGTATAATTCTGTAATCGTTTAGTACAAAATGTCATTGAAAATTTCTATTACTGAACTCTTTTTCACCGAATCTTTTTCTCAAATAATATACGGATACTTCCCATATGATATGAAAAAATCGTGGGAGCGCTTTTTTCAAAAATCGAATTTAAACAAAAAAATTGACTAATATTTTGAGATTTTTAAAAAGAAATGTTATTTTTTGTGAAGTGGAGTAAAAAAGTATAATAAAATATTGCCTTAAAATAATAACTGCATAATCTATATAGGTTTGAAAGTTTTTCAAGAAGTCCCTTTGTCATAAAAAGTTGACAAGTTATTTTATTTACAGGTATTTAACTTTGTTAGATTATGTAAATATTTTCAATACTCCAAAATATTTTATTTCCAATTAGCACCAATTTTAAACAATCATTTTTAATACAACATAATTGAAATACGCCATTTCTTTTACACGTGGTGACCATTGTACTGACAAACAGAGCGTAGCAAATGCTTAGAATAATCAGGATGACTCTTCGATAGTTTCCATTTTTGCCAAACTGTGCTAACGTCAAAATGTACCTACTCCATAGCCTGCTGAATGAAGAATCCCAGCCCACTCGTTACATTCATGTCACAAAAGTCTTCGATGTGAAAGAAAACGGCGAGAACTTTAGGAGTTACATTAATTTTTAAATTAAAGTTTTTTAATCAAGTTTTCCTTTTTCTGCATCGCAATATGTACCCGGAAAAAGACTGCTATGTGAAATTATACCCGCCATAATGTTTACCATTTTTAAATAACATGCAACTGTTCCGAGAAAATTATTTATTTGCACTGCAGACCACATCTTTGATACGTTTTCGTAGTTTTCTTGAGTATTTTGAGCCAATGCCAGTATAAACCATTTTTTTACTCCAGAGTCCTTGAATTTCTTAGCTGCTATTCCATCTTCGTACGTTTGACGTGCATGAGCAAGTGTTTCTACATTTTCATCTACACACTGCACAGGAAGACACAGCTTCAAGAATTCTCTTCCACTGTCCAAACCAAATTTCAAGTGCGTTTCAGTCACATTTCGTTTTTCTTTAATGTACTGAATCAAGCTAGATAAGTCATTGCAGTATACAACTAACTGAGAGACATCAGAGTGAAAGTTTGCTTTAACATCAATTAAATCGAAAATCCTAGCTTCGAAAAAAGAATCAATACTGTGATTTACAGCAGACAACTTTCTTTTTAAATTACTTTCAATGAATGTTTTATTCTTGGTAGCTATTCGAAGTGCAGTAGCGATGCCAAGTGTTTTTCTCTGAGTGAGGTTGAGATTGGTTTATATTAGTGTCAAATCTTTTGCAGAAATCTGCGGCTGGTCAACATGGTTAATTTTGGGATTTTTCTGAGTTTGAGGGTGGACCAAAATTCGGAGAGGTTTACCGCCTTCATGTTGAGAAAGAGATAATGTGTTATTTCCATTTTCATGCTCTTTACCTTTTATTACAGCCGAAATTACTTGTTCTCTTCCCTTCATCGGAGATTCTAATAATAGCTGCTTCATATTTTGAATCCGACTTGATTTAGCAAACTTGTGAGACTTTCCAATAACAGTTAAGCAAAGTTTTTAGCGTTTCTCTTGGGTCGGCTCGCTAGAAGATAATAAATATATATAAATAGAGATTATATATATATATATATATATATTCGGTATTCGGTTTTGATTTCTTGGGAATCGAACCGAAGGGCCTATGACAACGCCACCGGACGCGTCCTCGGGTTGCGGATAGAGGGTCCCTGTACCAAGGGTTTCTGCTGAATATGGTTACAATAATTAATAAGCAGTCGCGGACAATTATCCAGGGATGGTCCCGAAGGAATAACTCCTAAGCGAAGGCGTAACAACCGTGCCGAAAGCTGAATGGCACCTGGGTGAGGTGTCTCAAACGGTGACTCTGGGATACCGGGCGACCTCTCAGAGTATCAGCCTTATCCTTGCACGCGGGGCTCTACAAGGATGGACTAACCCTTTTCCCTAGCTGCTCGTGGGAACAACAATGACAACACCAAACATATTTGTAGGAAGTGCGGTTCAAAACAATCGAACGCGCAGGGCTCCCGACAATGGGTCGGACAACAATGCCGACTACCCTAGAGTTGGGGGAGCCAATCAAGAAGGAGTCAATGCGATTGACCGGCGGAATCTCGTTACTTTTAAGTGGACGGATCGACTCAGGGACGACCTGCTGGAGTGCTATGATACCAGTATGGCCCCTGAACGAAAAGGTTACATGGCGCGACTGCATACTCTGTGGTGCGAGAAACACCCAGAGCTCTCGGATTTTTTGCAAAAACGTCTGCGAAACCGTACCGAGGACCTCCGGAAAAGGGGTTATATAAGCGGAGCGCCTACACAACCGCAGCCAGAACAAGCCGGCAACAGAGAAAGAGAGGCGACACTGAGACCAGCCTCGAACAGGAATCCAATAGAGGGAGAACGATGCTTCAAGACCCGGAGAAACATCAACATTCAGGTTTCTCCCAAGCCCAAAGATCTGACTGAACTGGATGATGAGCTTCGTGGAGATTTTTCCGAAGAATCCGACCTCTGGACTATCAATTGTAGTGTGTACAATGCAGCGAGAACTTTGGCAGATGCAAACCGTAAAACAAAACCAACGGTTGATCATAAGACCAAAAGACGAATGCATCAACTTAACACAAAGATAGGCTGGGCAAGACAGTACGCGTCCCGCATTCAGTGTGTGACTGACTACATAACATCTGGCAGGACTTTCACTGCCAAGGTTCGACAGTTCACGCGCGAACTGCGGATCCGTCATCACACAATCAACAAGTCAAAGCTACTGACCATCAGGCAGCATATTGTTGACAGAATACGAGTACTATCTGACGCTAGGAGAAGTCTAGAGCGGAGAGAGAGGTGGGTCAGAGAAAATCAACAGTTTTCGTCTGACCCATCTCGACTCTTCCAAGACCCTCCAGTTACTGTTGACCATCCGCCCAAACCAGAGGAGGTCGAAGCATTTTGGAGAGAAATCTACGAAGTCCAACATCCACTTGAAGAAGGCTCAAAGAACATAAACAGCTTCAAGGAGCTGTGCAGTGCCCTCATCACAGCTGAGGAGGAATGCCCACCTATCACTACTGAGGAGGTGAAAAACGTATTAAGAGGCATGAAGAACTATTCCGCTCCGGGACCAGATGGCATCAAGACCTTCTGGTGGAAGAAGTTTCCTTCAACCCACCAGCATCTGGCCCGAATTTTCACCTCATATCTAAAGTCGGAAGAGCCTATTCCGGGGTGGTTGGTGGAAGGGCGCACAGTGCTCCTGCCGAAGACGGGCAACTTAGCTGACCCTAAGAATTACAGTCCAATAACTTGTCTGAACACACTGTATAAGATCTTCACAGCTATCCTAAATGATAGGATTGTTCGGACAATTGGACCTGTATGGCGAGAGATGTATGAACAACGTGGCGTAGCAGGATGTCGGGAGAACTTGCTCATCGATAGATGTGTCTGTAAAGACGCAGCATACTATCAGCGATTTCTATCGATGGCCTGGATTGATTACCGGAAAGCTTTCGATTCAACCTCCCATAGACTTATCATCTGTCTGTTGGAAAGCCTAAAGGTTTATCCACACATCGTGAGGTGCATAGAGACATTAATGCCGCTCTGGAAAACCAGATTTACTATCTCATCTGAAAAACATCGTGTGATCACTAACAGTATCACCTTTCAGAGAGCTGTATTTCAGGGCGACACCATGAGCCCTCTCCTCTTTTGCCTCACATTATTGCCACTATCTCTCGCACTTCGCCATTCCGAAGGGTATCTCTGCGGCAAACCTGGGAACCGAAAGCATAAGGTCACTCATGTATTTTACATGGATGATCTTAAGATCTATGCTAGGAATCAAGAGAAACTACATCTAGCTCTGAAAATTGTCAAAGAGTACACTCAAGAGATTGGAATGGAATTCGGGTTAGAGAAATGCGCCAAGGTTAATTTGAAGAAAGGAAAACTTAATGGCATCCCCGAAGATCCTGAGCTCGTTGACAGAAGCGCTATACGACACCTTTGCGCTGGAGAGACCTATACATACCTGGGCGTGCCACAGAGCCGCATTCAGGACGTGACATCTATAAAGGATACTCTCCGATGCAGATACAAATGTCTCATCCGGCAGATTTGGTCTTCCGAACTGTCGGCGAGAAACAAAGTATCTGCAACGAACATGCTTGCCGTCCCGGTAGTACTCTATTCATTTGGAGTGGTTCCATGGACGAAGGACGAGCTCAGATCCCTTGATATCGGAACGCGAAAGGTTTTGCACATGAACAAAAGCATGCACCTTAAGTCTTCTGTTCCGCGACTTTACATCTCACGCCGCCTAGGTGGTCGCGGAATACTGAATCTTGAATGTCTTCACAACAGACTCATTCTGGGTACAGCACATATAGTTGCAAATGGATAAGACCCTCTTCTTAAAATGGTCAGGAAACACGAAGAAGTGGGAAAAGGGGCGTTTCTGTACAAAGCAGCGGAGGAGGCTGCTGAAACACTCGGCCTTGTCTTCAATATTAGGGGTGAGCAAAATGCATCAAATCTTATCCATCTTGAATACTCACTCCTGAAGGCCCGAATTAAGAAAGCACAGGAGAAAAACTTCCACGAACAGCTCCTCGACAAGAGGATGCACGGCATCTTCCACAAAAATGTGGAAGATCAGTCGATGTCGTATGAGCTAACGTTTGCTTTCCTTAGATCACCCGGATTGAAGTCGGGCACGGAGGGCTTCATTTTGGCATGTCAAGACGGTGTCATTTCCACTCTAGCATACCGTCGCCACATTTTGAGCCAAGACATTCCCGATGATAGCTGCAGAGCGTGTCATGCACACCCCGAGCATCTAGGACACATACTATCTAGTTGTCCAACTCATGCGGGAACGACCTACATCCAAAGGCACAATGCGGCACTAAGAGTGCTTTATTACCATCTCTGTCACTCTTATGGCATTAGCCCAAATACCTCTCCGCTAAACGCTCCTAGAGAAATAGAGTCAATTGTCGAAAATGAGAAGTGCCGCATATACTGGAACTTCATATTCTCGACAATTGTTTCTGTTGCGCACTCGAGGCCTGACATAGTTCTCCTTGACTTCGAGAAACGAACCATGTTCGTTATCGAATTTTCGGCACCAGCTGACAAAAACGTCACAGCCAAGGAGAAAGAAAAGAAACAGAGGTATAAAGACCTTATAAGGGAGTTGCGACGGTTATACCCGGAATATTCTGTTAAGCTAATCGTCTTGATCATCGGCGCGCTTGGAAGTGCCAAGGTTTCACTGGTTAATAGCCTGAAAAGCATCCCTGCGTGTCAACAAAATGCTGAGACACTTGCGGGGAAAATGCAGAAGGCGGTCGTCCTTGGGTCGCTCCGTGTCCTCAGGGTGCACGAGACTTTTGCCGGACCATCGTATTGAGTTCGTCGCAGACTGTAACCACCTATCTCACGGTCGTGAGACGTGGTTACAGCTGGAATTTTACCGCGATTTCGCTGGGAGCGGGTGCAATTTTTCAGATTAGCACCCGCTCCCGGCGAAATCCTGCGGTTGTCCTTATGACAAACTTTTAACTATATATATAGATAGATAGATAGATAGATAGATAGATAGATAGATAGATAGATAGATAGATAGATAGATAGATAG
>CAKNYM010051277.1:204370-230023 GCA_932195095.1 Andricus curvator
TAGATAGATAGATAGATAGATAGATAGATAGATAGATAGATAGATAGTAAATATAGATAAATAATAAAATAAAAATTAAATTAATTCAACAGTGAGTTGTTAATAACAAAAATAATTTCAGCTCACCTGCATTATTTTTCGGAATAGCGGCAAAAGGGTTTATGGCGCGTATTGAAATTGTATCACTCTTAGAAGTATTAAGAGAAGACGATCTAACAATTACACACAGCCGACAATTACACTTTGCTCCGATGTCTTTCTTTATAATGCAATTTTTGAACTTGGAAAAATCTGGTCGATTTACATTTTTTAGATCACTTTTTTCCACATTATACAAATGTGTTCTACAACTACCACAAATTCCACTAGGCAACCGCTCATCGTTATACTTATAGCCAAATACACCTTCCATTACAGCTTGCTGTTTCTCTGTTAATTGAAACATATTTGTCATCTTCCTAAAACATAAAACACACACTTTTGCGCGGTTTCCTTTATGAGTTCGCAATTTTTTATTCGTAATTAAAACAACAATCACATCAAAATTATAACCCGATGGAACAAAACGTCAAACGTTGTGCCAAATCTAGTGATCAATTTTTCTGTCGAGGATTTAAAAGTTAAAAAAAACACTGCGCTAAATCCAGTACAACATGTGGCCGTAGACGCCCCATTACTTAAAAAACAGCACTGCTCTACAATTCAAAAGCAATTCTTCCGTGGCGGGCGTATTTACTCAAGAATTCATTTTAATTACATGAAAACTAACACATGTTCCACAGTTATCATTCTAAAATATTTTTTACAAGACTTTTCTCATTCAATTACTCCATCAAATAATTCCTGGGATTTTTATTTTGAATACAAAATACTTGTATGGCATCGTAAAGCAATATTCAACAAAGATTATCTAATTTCAAAGACCTTTCGGTTGAAGTTGGTTTACCTGTCTTTTTTCCAGCCGGGCACTTCGTCAGAAGACAATCCGGGCACATAGAAATATGTCTTCTCACATACCGTTTAATTCCAGGGAACCAATAGTACCCCTTGATTTCCGCCACCCTTCGATCCACCGAAAAATACCCCGCGGATCGTGATACCTTGCGATAATAGACTTTCGCATGGATTTTGATACCACTATCCTCCAACGTTCTATTTCAACCATTTCAGACTATCCAGTTTGAGCCCCCTTTCGTCCTCTCTTCTTTTCAATTTGCTGTGCTCTAGATCGGATCTTTGCATATCCAATCCGTATTCTACTTCAGACGTCCCAATAATTACCATGCGACGAACTAGCACCTCCGCCCAAGTATATGTAGATTCTTCCATTTCCCACCAGCTCAACTGAGAGCGTCGGCATGTGCCATTTTCGATCCTGATCCATATCGCATCGTAACCCGATATTCTTGAAGTAACTACGACCATCTGGATATTTGCGGAGTTTGGTTGTATTTGCATTCATATACACAAGCGCCTGACAATCTGTCACCACAGTACACGAGATGGAAGAAGTCATCTAACCTTTCTGCATGAGAAGTCCACTTAGCCAATTGGCACTCGAGTATGCATGCAGTTCGGTAACTTTGGGCTGTAGAGGGCCAGCACCGGGTCAGTCAACAAATCCTGTTTCCGATTCTTGAACCCCTGCTCTTTTTTTTCTTTCCACTGATAGAGAACTCCTGCCTGAGTCAATCTTGCTAGAGGTTCACCCTTCGCAGCGAATCCTGGCATAAAATGTCGAAAAAATCCTGTAAGCCCAATGAATCGACAGATGTTACATTCTGTATGTAAGTACTCCAGTACTGAAGTGCCGACTCTGTCACGTGAGAGTAACCACCTCCCTGAACGCTTACAGCGGATGAGAGACTCGTGGTGATGGAAATGACACATCTGTTCCGCGAGTAGAAATCATGATATTTCGTCGCCCTGAAGACCACTGTCTTAGATAATTGATCTAGTACGCCCTAAATATGCAAATATGTCATTTTCCTTTAGAGGTTCTCGTTCGGGTTTAATCTGAGTAATATATATATATATATATATATATATATATATATATATATATATTATGTTGAGTAATATATCTCCCCTCATTGAAGTTTCGTTTGCCGCTTCTCTAGGTAACTCTTTTAACAGTATTGGTTTCCTCCAGAACCAAATTTGGCCTGCCACCACCGTACTCCTCATTCCTGGTTGGTTCAACAAACTCCGCCTCCAATTACACAGCCACACAAAAAAAGAAAAAAGTGTGGAACTTTTGACGAGACACATGTTATTATATGTATTTTGAGTCGCTGAATCTGAATCTGAGGTAAAAATAGCACCTTTCACGATTGGTTTTCGATATAACCTAAAAAAATCGTATTTTTGAGTATATCATGGTGAAAAATGATTTTATTATAGATTTCAAGCTGCTGGATTCATATATAGTATTGATTCAGTGATATAATACCTCCCCAGGGCTAAGTATGAGGGCTTTCCGGCTTTGATGAGGACAATATCAACTCATCGCCAGACAAACTACAGCGTCATTCTCACACCCTAACGTCCCCCTGTAGGGCAGAGCGCGCCTTCGCTGGCTTCGTTACTGACTGGGCTGGAAGGTGAATCATTCTACACATCTCTTTTTAGAGCAGTTGTCATCACTTCCAGTACCTAGTGCAGTAGTTGGTATAATGAGACCGAATATTTGAGTGAATTCAATATGGATGCAAATGAATGGACACTATAGTCCGAGGATTTATGATTGATTCATAACACAAGAGGCTCAGAACTCACAGTTCTGAAGAAACGTAGTAAGACAACTTACGATTAATATAATGAGAAAGACTTCTCTAAGAGAAGATTGTTATAATGCAGTATATTCTTGTAATAATGTAACAGATTTGTTCGGTACTATGTAAATTTGACTTAAAAACTGGGTTTTACGGCTCAAAATCCATTAAAATGCAATGCTAGTTTGCATTTTGTTGCTGAAAGGAGTTTTTTTGGAAGTTATGTCATAAAATTATCAGTTATATAACTAATCTGGCTCTATTTTTTGAATCAGCAGCTTAAATCTCGTAAAAAAAACATGTTTTTCCATGACATACTCAAGATTGATGTTTTTTGAGGTTGTGTCGAAAACCAATCGTGAAAGGTGCTATTTTGACCTCAGATTCGGATTCAGCGACTCAAAATACATATAATAACATGTGGCTCGTCAAAAGTTCCAGACTTTTTTCTTTTTTTGTGTGGCTGTGTTATCTTTGAGGCCCATCGACAACCCACAAATTTTCGTCATCTTCGTTTATTTTTCTAATCAGGAAACCGCAGTCCTTGGCCACTGAGTTGTGAATAAGGCAAATTGAACTGCCATTGTCGATATATCCAGTGATTAAGTTTTTAGAATTTTTTTTTTAGATTTTCTAATCATCCTCGATGTTTCTCTGCTTTCTCGTCCACTTTTCCCGTAACAGATCTCCTCGCTGAATTTTCTCTTTCCATGTCCGTTAAATCGTCTAGAAATTCCTCTTCAGTCACAGGTTTGCACGAACTCAATTGTAGATATAAATTCCGTGACCATATTCGAGAGAGCATTGTTTCTTTCTTTTCACAAAGTCCAAATTCAACTTTCGGAAGAGATACATCTTATCCATCACGTACGTCATCGTATCCTCGTTCTGCTTTTTATTCTCTGTCCGATAAGAGCCTCCAGATATCACATCGAATGGTCTCGAATAAAAATTCTTCGAAATCTTTTTTAAAATTCGGCCCACGATTTAATGAAATAAAGTTAAGCAGACCACCATCTACGAGCCGTATCTGTTAAACCAGAGATCGCTGCCTTTAGTATCGTCGATGACTCCAACCTAAAAAGTGTCGGAATGTCTTCAATATCCTCGAGACAAATTTCTGCTATACGAGGTTTGCCAATAAATCATTGACTATTTCCCCTGAGCTACCATTATCACGCCCTTCTGTTCGGTCGTCCTGACGATTGCCGATACCGTGTGGTCGATTTCCGTGGTTTCTAAATTCGGACATGTTCTCAATTTCGGATCCAGTTCATAAATTTTCCCTTGTCTGTCCTTCTTCGTGATCGAAATACATTTCTTGACGTACCGCCTCCATTTGCGCATAAATAATTTCGGAATTCTGATCATTATTCGGTATCACGCCGTACGTTACTCGTTGTTGGTCTTAACGCAAGCGTGGGCAGAGTGTTGATTGTCCTCGAAAATCGTTCAGCACTTCGCTTCAATGTTGATTTTCTTGCCTCACTGCGTCTTCCCTTCCGAGTCCGTAACTTAACGAATTTCTTTGCAGGTTAAATTCAAAGTCTCTCTGTCCTTCTGAATCGTCCGCTCGCGATTGCGTTTCAAAATCTAAATAGTTCGTCGAATGATATCGACTTCGATCAGCTAACGATCCACGTTCATTATTTTCATAGTCCGTTAAGAATTGTTCACGTTCGCGTTTATATTATTCCACACACTTGCGGGTACCGACACTTATTATGTTTCGCCATGCTCCAATCTTCCCTCGTTTCTAACAGCGACGTCATTCCGAATTTCCTCTGTTGCCTCCCGGGCACCTTCCCTATCCAGCGACCACAATTTAATGACGATCGCCATTTTGTCCATCGCCACTTCCCGAAAATCTCGCGTTTTTGCCAAAATTCCGCGGAATACTCACTTTCCCTTTACGTACCTCGAAATTAAAAAAAAAAACAAGATTTTTTTTTATTTAGGCCTCACCACCAGCAGAATTCGCTGCCGCCGCTGAGTCCATACCAGTCCGCCTATAGTCCGCCGAATGAAACTTCTCGCCACACTCAGCACATTTACAACAAAATCCTTTGTCTATCAAGTTCCATGAAGTCCACCAAAAGTTCTCAAGAGTCCATCCTACGAAAATACCCAGTACACCGAGTTGACGGTTTTCATGAGCGATAACAGTCTCCACACAATTTGGGAATGTATTTTACTGCTGATTGAGAGCTTTAAATAAATAAAGAATAAAGTCTTCGATAAATCACGTCGCTACAGGGCCTCCAGAATTCTCGTTCGTTATTGTTTGGATTTCAAAGTCTAGTAACATGAAATAAAAACTCCGCAAGTTCCAAATAAAACATAAGACTGTAATTAAATCACTTAGACTGGACCAACGGTCCAAAAATTCTCGAGAGTCCGTCCTAAGAAAATACCCGGCACATTGAATTGTCCATTTTCATGGGCGATAACAGCTTCCGCACAATTTGAGAATATGATCACTTCTGATTGAAATCTTTATATAAATAAAGAATAAAGACTGCGATAAATCTCGTCGCTACTATTTTCTTGTATTTTAAAGCCTAGTAACTTAAAATAAAAACTTAGCAAGATCCAAATGAAACATAAGACTGTAATTAAATACTTGGACTGGATCATCGGTCCTACAACTTTAAAATGCACCAAATAAAAATGAGTTTTCGTCGTCCGAACGTACTCCAGCGATCCTCGCCTCGACAAAACACCCCGTAATCTAACCTTTCTGAATTCTAACTTTATTACTACGTAAGTGGTTGACCTAATATTTTCAATATTAGTAAAAGTCTAGTAATTGTGCATATATATGAATGCTACCATGTTGTTTAACATTGTTGGGAATTTGGGAAATTAAATAAAAGGAACTAAGGAACGTGTGTATGGCCGTACATTTTTAGAAGAATTAGAAAAAATAAATTTTTCAAAAATTATCTTGTACAAGCTTTTCAGCTTAAAATTAAACAATGTTGAATTCAAATCTTAACAATTAAGTAGATACAAACTCAGTGCTCGAGGGGTTGATCACTCTTGAAGTCTAGTGTGAAATTATAAAATCTTTTGGAATCTTTGAAATCTCAGAAATCTTGAAATCTAGTCTACACTCAGAAGTCAAGTGAGCAGCACCTCTTAATGCTTTTAAAATCAAAAAAAATTTATTTTAAGTGAATAAAAATGTACAATTTCAAATTGAAATCGTCGCAAATGCAATAGGATCTGTAAGGTTTATGCTCTAATAAAAATATTAACTAGAATTAAAATAATTATTTACAGAAAACGTCAAATAGTGCTGGCGGTATGGGTGTTCTAATACCAGTAATAGCAATTTTAGTTCGTCGTTTACCTCCCATTCGAAATCCACGTCCTCGAATGTTGAAGATTTTCAAGGATTTCTGGTTGTACTGTGTCGTTATGGGATTTGTATCAGATTCCTCTAGCAGAATATGGCCTCGTGATTGGTACGAAGGTATTAAGGAAATCGCTGTAAAATCTCCCTATCTTGTATTTCAAATCAGCTCGCGAGTCGAGATGCGTGAACTTCAATTTACTTCCGTTGTCAGAAATGATAGCGTTTCACAGAACGAGCTCCAGGAGTTACGAAACCAAATACTCAAGATGAGCAGCAGGTTAGATAATTAAATTTAAATTTAGTTTTATGTAGAAAAATGTAATATTAAAGTATAATATATATTTGAGAAAAATTGGGTTTAATATTTGTTCACAGATCAAGCGATGTTACTCCTTACGTTGCCAAACTACAATTTGCTCAGTGCACGTACTTATTATCCGTTTACTGGCTAGAAACACTCAGGGTGGAAAATAGTCGTGAACCAAGTTTACAGCCAATTATGGAGTATCTCAGTGATACTGCTTTGTTAAAAGACAAAAGTGGTATGTGGCAGTGCATTTGCAGCGTCGGTGATGCTGTTTTTACCAAATTTAAGGACGTCATGCAGCGAAAACCAAAAGATGAAATACGCGAACAGCAATTGGAGAATCACGCCAAATTTCTTTTGGTGTATTTCAATCATATTCATAAGCAAATTAGACGAGTCGCTGATAAATACCTGAGTGCACTGGTGGATGCATTCCCACATCTTCTTTGGAATTGTAAGGTCCTATGGACTATGTTGGATATTTTACTGGTAAGAATCAGTCAGCAATCAAAAGTAATTAAGTAGCTGGGACTATTTGAATAGTTACATTTTTTTTTAAACTTGATGTGTAGGTCCTATCTTATTCTCTTCACCTTGATCCTAATGAGGAAACACCTGAGTTGCAAATACCTGGGACACCTTATAGTATTCAGCTGATAGAAACTGTTGATGCGAGAGAGGTATGGTCTCTTAAAAATTAAAATCTCTTTTCGCAGAGTCGAAGTCAGTAATATTCTCGGTTGTTTGCGAGTTTTGTCAATAATTATTTCAATTCCTTGTAGATTATAGTAAAGGATTTTACTGCAAGGTGTAAAGAGATTGTTCAGGAAGCAATGAAATGGGCGCCTCAGGCTACCCGTTCGCATTTACAAGAATATATTAATCGTATTCCTTCCGCTGGAACGTGGCCCTATGCTGGTTACGCAATGGCCGCTGATTCTATACTTGAATTTGTTGACTTGGCACTTCCTACGACAAATTCTGCAATTGTAAGATGATTTGGATTTTTAAGTAATTGTCGCGTTACGCTCTAGTTGAGTTGTGAAAGTACAAAAAAAAATTTACTGCGCCATTACATGTCAGGAATATCAGAATCTGAAGGTGGTCGTTCGATTTTAATGAAACTTATGTTAGTGAAATATTATTCATATATAAGAAATATTTGAAGCTCTAAGGATTTTTTTAAATTTTCCAGATTACGGAAGTTACGTCATATTGAATTGTTGGGTTGGATTTTTTGGAATTGTTGACATTTCTGGAACCGATAATTGAATTTTGTTGAAATTTGGCGGTATATGAGATGAAATTATTTATTTTTAAACTAAAAAATTGCAAATACAATTTTTTGAAATTTTGCTTGAAAAAAGATCCAGACAAATATTTAATTCAATTGTTCGTGAAATACTCCCCTTTTAATGTTTGTTAAATTAGGATATAAAGATTCCTTATAAAATCACCTTTCTTTAAAAAAAAAATTAATGAAGACTCTTCTGGTTTCAGAGATATGGTCATGTAAGTGAGACCATTTGGTGCGCTGCGCTGTCAGTGTCGCCACTCACAAACGATAGAAGCTGCAGATTTTATTTTATCTTCTTGGAAAAATTATTTCCATACAAATCGAGGCTTGGGGGTAATACTTATGGGTGCTTGAACTGAAAAACAATTGTTACAAATGATAGATTGCTCATTTGTAAGGGATATTTCGGCATTAGTATTACTTACTTTTTTTGAAACAAAAAATAATGTTATCTCTTAATTGTCCTTACTTTATGTTGCCAGTGAGATTTAGAAGAATTTAGTAAGGAAAGTTTTTCATTTAGTATTAATTGTTAATTTTATAAACAAATTATATAAACAATTGTCAGCCAGTGTTAGCAGTGACATGATGTTATGCCTGCAAATGTTTACCGTGATCATTTGCTTATAAATTTAATAAATAATATCGAATAATATATTTTTAACCCTAAACTTTACTGGCAATATAACTGGAGATAATTTTTTTTTACTTCAAACGTCCACACTGGGAATTTGTATACATAATTTTTTTCTAAAATTAATAAATAATATCGGGAGACATATTTTTGTGATCAAGTATCACTTTGTCGATAAAAGTAAGTAATATTAATGCCGAACTAACCTTTACAAATAAGAAATCTATAATATTCGGTGTTATCATTAAAAGTCAACATTTTTTTTTTATTTTATGCATCTCTAAGTATTAAGGGCCCTGGAAATCGACTGTAAATCGTAGAAAATGGATTCAGGCCAAACGGCGAAGCAATTTTGTCTGATATTTTGTATGAATAATCTACAGGGTATAAAGACTCTCGGTACAGAGCGCTTTTTTCGAGAAAAAAAAAACTATTTTTCATGTAACAATGAAAAGAAGAAAAATTACTTTTTGTGGTACAGTGTTCTACTATTAAGCGAAGCAGGGAGCAGGTAAAGCAGTTATCGTGCTCGGAATTATTTTGCGCGACCCTAGCGGAAAAAGGAAAAACTACGATCTGTTATAACTCAAGTCTGCGGTAATGAAGCTACCACTATGACCCACATTGATTCATTCAGGGGCGAACACACCGTATACGAAAACTAGGGGCCCCTACCCAAAGGAGTGGGTAAATTCCCAAAAGGTTGGGTGGGTGGGGTTTCTTAGTTGTGGATAATATCATGACATGCAGATTTGAAATAAAATAAAACTAAACAAAATAATATCACAAGTAAATGTACAGAAAAACGGTTTGCAATATTCACGCCGAATCAATGTAACGGTACAATTTTCGGCAAACTTACTCCGAAAGTAGTACCTTTTGTACATTAAATGACAATATACAAGCTCTCTGTATAAACGGGCAGATTAGGCAAACATGCAAGATATCGATAATATGTGTCGCCCAATTTCCTCCGAAAATACCATAATTGATTCGCATTGGACACAAAGTTTGCATGTTTGCACAACTCAGGGGCTGTCTGCAATAACCGGTTATATCCATAATTTTACGATTTTTAAAGTGATATTGCAAGAAATTTTGATAAAAACAATATAAAGATTGAGAAATTTCTTCGCGAGATTTTTTAATTAGGAATTTTATCATAATTTTAGCAAAATTCCTAACTTTTTGATTAATCGTATGATTTTTTAAACAAATGTATTATGCGGGCATTTGTCGGCAGAAAAATTCGTTTTTTTCAATGCCAGTCCTTTCAGTTAGGAATTACATGACAATTTCAACAACATTCATGATTAGTTGATACATTGTATGATTTTCTTAAAAAAATGTAATAAACAAATGCATTAATCAGACACTTGTCGACAGAAAAATTCTTTTTTTTTCGATGTCAAATTTTTGAATTAGGAACTTCATGATAATTTCAGCAATTTCCAATGAATACAACAGATTTCCGAAAGATGTACAAAATATTTCTAAAATTTCATAAACATTTCGTAATGATTGTAAAAGAATACAAAAATTCCAAAGATGTCAAAAAGGGTTATACAGTCCACCACATTTCGAAGATTTCAAACCATTGCAAAGATATCAAACGATTTCACATATTTCAAAGATTTCATAAAAGTTTCATAAACATTCAAAAAGGACACGAAAATCACGTACAACTGCGTACATAGAGTACAGTCAAATTAGCTTAAAGGAGGCCATTTTGTAGAAAAAAGTAGCAGAATTTCCTTTTTGTTACAACAACTACACGTGCTATAAGTTTTTCTCATGAGGAAACAAAGAAGCGCAATGAAATTTCAAATTTAAATATATGGTCGGAACATTAGAATTAGAAACATTTTTTACAAGCTCTCAGGGTCAAAATACTAAGCGCTTGACTTCTATAACCGGTTATTGCCGACAGCCCCTGAGTTGTGCAAACATGCAAAGTTTGTGTCTAATGCGAAACAATCTGGTATTTTCGGAGGAAATTGGGCGACACATATTATGGATATCTTGCATGTTTGTATAATCTGCCCGTTTATACAGGGAGCTTGTATATTGACATTTAATGTACAAAAGGTACTACTTTCGGAGTAAGTTTGCCACCCACCCAACCTTTTGGGAATTTACCAAAGATAATTTACCCACTCCTTTGGGTAGGGACCCCTAGTTTTCGTATACGGTGTGTTCGCCCCTGAATGAATCAATGTGGGTCATTGTGGTCGCTTCATTACCTGCAGACTTGAGTTATAACAGATCGTAGTTTTTCCTTTTTCCGCTAGGGTCGCGCAAAAGAATTCCAAGCACGATAACTGCTGTACCTGCTCCCTGCTTCGCTTAATAGTAGAACACTGTACCACAAAACGTAATTTTTCTTCTTTTCATTGTTACATGAAAAATAGATTTTTTCTCTCGAAAAAAGCGCTCTGTACCGAGAGTCTTTATACCCTTTAGAATATATATACAAAAAATCAGACAAAATGGCTTCGCTGTTTAGCCTGAATCCATTTTCTACGATTTACACTCGGTTTCCAGGGCCCTTAAACTCAAGCCACGCTAAACATGGAAAAAAAATTCCGAGAAGATAAAAACAAAATTTGCAGCTTCTATCATTTGTGAGTGGTGACATTGGAAGCACAGCGCAGCGAATAGTCTTAGGGGTCGTACATATATTTCGTAACGCAGTTTCCTTTGTTTAAATAAAAATGAAAATAAAGTTACCGTTAAGTCAAAAAGGTCACAACGATATAAACAAAAGAAAAACACGTTACGTAATATGTGTATGATCCCTTATTAAAATGACGATATCTCTGGAATCAGAAGAGTCTCCATCAATTTTTTTTTAAATGAAAGGCTATTTCATAAGGAATCTTTGTATCCCGATTAAAAAACAAAAAATTAATGGGGAGTATTTCACGAAAAATTGAATCAAAGATTTGTTTGGACTTTTTTCAGGCAAAATTTCGAAATTTTTTATTTAAAGTTTAAAAATTTTAAGATGTATAATTTAATCTCTAATACCTCCAAATTTTGATCAAAATTCAATAAACAGTTCCAGAAATGTCAATCATTTAAAAAATCCCACACAAAAATTCAATATGGCGTAATTCAAAATTTTGAAAATAAAAACAAATCCTTTGGACCCAAAATTTCTCTTATATAGGGTCTCCCAGACTCAAGTATCCGGACTTATATGGCTGAATAAAAATAAAAAAATCTAAAATTCCTTTCCCAAAAATCAGTTGAAGTTTTAGTTTTTGAGTTATAAAATATCTTAGCTGGACCAATCAGGAGCGCTGTATAAACAGTCGTGTGTGCGTAAGCGGGAGTCCAACGTAGTGTAGTGACCGCTGTTCTCCCGTCGCTACCCCCACCTCGGCGCTCGCTTCGATAACACTGCGTTGAACTCTCGCGCTCACACGCATGTTTGTTCATACCGCGATCCTGATTGGCCCAGGCTAAATTATTTTATGACTCAAAAACTAATACTTAAACTGATTTTTGGAAAAGGAATTTTCGATTTATTTTCTTCATTTTTATACAGCTATATCAGTCCGGACACTTGAGTCTGGGACTCCCTGTATAGCACTATAATTTTACCAAGTTTCATTAAAATCGAACGACCGCTTGCAGATTCTGATATTTATGACGTGTACTGGCCCTACTGCTTACGAATCGGATATATTATATCTGAAAGGAGCCATTCATAAATTACGTAACACAATTTTCCAACAATTTTACCCCCCCCCCCCCCCCCCGCACACTCAAATAGCGCGTTTTCCTACCTTTCCCACAGTTTTTCACTATTGTGTAATACTAGAGCCCCCCCCCCAAATATGTTGCGTAATTTACGGATGACCCCAAAGTCATAAGAGCGGCTCTTTCTCACTCTTGGGTATGACTGGTATGAATTTGACCTTGCTATATATTAATATAATATCTATTTTACGGTCATTCTATGAAGTAATGCGACCCATACTTTAATTGTATCCTTCTATCATGGAATCATATTCAAATTAATTTTTATGTGATTCTAAAGCAGAGCTACCCAGGTTGACGAAAATCGGCATTTTTTCAAGATGTCATTCACTCATTAGCGCTGTATGATTGAAGATCAGCCATAGTAGAAGTGAGCAACATCTTGAGAAAAACGAAGATTTTTTCCAACCTGGGTAGGCCTGTTCTGAGGTATTTATTTAATTTGCAGACTAATTCCATGGATAAGCGATGTCGAGCGAAGGGTGCAAGTTCCTGGCTTCTTTCGATGATGTCGACGCGCTCCTGGTACGCCGGCGAAGTTGCAGGAATGCTCAATCTTGCTCGGAGCGAGTCGCCATCTCCAGAAAACACAAATGAAGCAAGTCGAAATGCAGTTGCCGACCGACTGATTGATGCAGTTTCACGGGCTTGTCACGAACGAAATGATAAACAGCACCGAGGTGCTCTTTGGCGAGCAACCTCCCTTCTGATTTCTGTTCCAGGTCTTCATTGAAAACCTTGACAACGAATCGCATCGAAAAGGAAATATACCAATTTTAATGTTTTTTTCTTTTTCCTTTTTCTTTCAGGAACACATAGACCTTTGCTGCATACAGTTGCCTGGTCGCACGTCGAGCTATTCACGGATACCGCAATGTCCACGGCAATTGATTGCTGGCAATGGATTTTTACGACGCGTCCAGATCTGAAACTGTGTTTCCTGCAGGAAATGCTTTCAGCTTGGCAGTATACTGTAGATAAAAGAATGGGTCTCTTTTCCCATGAAGAGGAAGAGGTAAGCCCTCTGGCAGTTTATGAAGGTTGTAAGCTTGGGCCCAATCCACCTGATGTGAAAGCGCAAGAACTCTGGGTTACTTTTGTACTAGAACTCATAGAAACAGCCAAGTATTGTTGCCAAGAAACTGTGGAGATGATCGCAATGTTACTGCATCGTTCGTTACCGATGACGGTTGGTGCCCAAAAACACGAACCTCACTTAAATCGTCACGTCGCAGCTGTAGGAGTACGATTTAAACTTCTCTCCTGTGGGCTGATCTTACTTCAAGGTGACACACTGCCAAGGTATTACACATTTTTGAATAACAGCATTTTTAAGCAAGACAGTACCTGTTTCAGAAGTGATTGAATAAATTTGTTTTCATTTTCTAGGTCCTTGAGTAAAAACGTTTTACGTGAACGTGTTTACTGCAATTGTTTGGATTACTTCTGCCGTGAGCGTCAGAGTCCTACTCAGGAACCGGACCAACTTTTAGAAGATATCTTGACACTCAGACGCTTTTGGCAGGTAATACATTTTTCTGTTATTGGTGCTTCTTAGCCTTAGACATCTTTTTTTCTAGAAGTATTAAAATTGAGGATTAGAACAAAATACCAAAAATTTTACTTATTCAATGCTAGAAAAATTTTATGATAAAAATAGTAGTACACATTTCTTTGACAAATTACTGCGTGCACACAGTTTTAAGTTTTCTATGATTAATCTTTTTTTTTTAATATTTATAAGCCCAACAACAAGGACCAATTCTAGGGATAACTATATGGAAGTTTAATTAGGAACTTACAAAGCATAAGGGAGCATTCATATATGACGTCACGCTTCAGGATAGTGGAGTGTCTTTTTTAAGCGTGACTCGCGTGTATAAGCACAGGAAAAGCACTTTACAACGGGTAAGAGGGTGTCTAAAATCTCCGAAGCATGCTTGACATCACATGTGAACGCTCCCTAAGTTTAATTGTAATAATTATAACTATCTCTAATTTATTTTAGTTAGATATACTTATCATACAGTCTTAGACCTTCATAGTGAATTCGGACATATTTGTGAAGAACAGCTCAATATCTTGTATAATCAAACATATTTGATTTACTTCATTGCATAAAGAATGTGTAAATGTGGAAATCAGTCATTTTAAAAATACTGCTTAATAAGAAAACTGAACTTGTGTACAAAAATATGGATAAAAAGGGTTACATACATATTTAATCTAAAATGGTGCAGCAGTCGCACAATGAGACGAAACGCACTTTTTATTTTATTAAAACGATCTATAGCTTACAATTAGTTTGTTCCGATTTGCAATTTAGAAAAAATTTAAATGCATTCATTTTTTAAGAGAATTGAACTCCACGATTTTGTAATCATCTTTTGTTTATTTATTATATTTTTACTCAAAATTTGAGAAAAGTTGTGACCCTAGAACCATAGTGGGCTATCTAACTTTTTTTTCAACAAAAATAAGTTAATGACACCAAAAGGTAGTTCAACGCAAATCTCTTCGGGTAATTTTAATCTTACCTATTCTAAAAGACAATTTCTTAACAGGCCAAATTTATAAAATAAAATAAGTACAAGAAAAATAGGTAGAATAACAAGATGCTACTTAGTGCCCCATTTCCAGATTACAATGATCCAAATAAAAAAAGATGACAATCAGCGTAAACTTCAAGAAGGCTTCCAACGTCGAAATGATGAAAGTTAGTTAATGTATGGCAACTTCGTAAATATTTGAATCTATTTTTCATACATGACACTTCAAGAGAAAATCAACTTCATACTCATTTTACAGAGCCTCAAGATGCTATCTTCCATGCAATTTGCCATAAAGTTCTATCTTAAAATTCAAGAATTTATTGCTTCGAAGTTTCGGCATTCCTAAAGTTGAATCTTCTATTTTTTTTTCTAATTATTCTTGCCGGGAACAAGTAAAAAAATTTGCTTCCCATTATAGGTAAACATCTTCGTGCACAACTGCAGTAGACTCTCAAAAAGCTCCCAGTTCTCGAGACCGCGGTTTTCAGAAAGCGCCCGTTTGGTTCAGCCAGGGTCCTAGGGCTTGGCGAGAAAGATCTCTGAGACATATTGGCGCATTATTAGAATATCGTCTCGCGTACGCGCATCTAATGCCACGCTCAAGCCGCTTACCAAATTTAAAGCTAGTAGAAGGGAGAGACGCTTTCTGTAGAAAGCACTTTGTGAGAGTCTACTATGACCAATTTTGAAAAGCGTCTCCTGTAAAGTTGGCATAATCGAAGATGGTACCGTACACTGTAAAAAAAAGTTGGTGTTATTTTACGTGGTACTACGATCGAAAATATTTGACCCCTGCAATACATGATAAATTTACTAGAGTCTGCTTGAATAAACGTGACTTTCGCGCAAAGAAACGAACGTTACCGAAAAAAACATACTGCCATGTAAAGTGTGAGCTACGGAAACCCGAGTAAAAATATTTCATCTTGAGGTTCGTCTTGGCTCGTCTGGAGTTCGTCTCCAAGACGGCTATGTCTCGCTGGCGGCCAGGGGCGAGACGTATTAGTCAGAGATGTAAGTCTTGAGTTTATGTCGGGTTTTGAAAACAAGTCGAAGTGGACTTGTCTTAAGACAAGAAGTTTTATTGTAAGTCTTAAGACCAGTCGAGGTGGACGTGTCTTAAGACAAGAAGTTTAAGTCTTGAGAAATAAACAGAATTTTTTCTGAAGAAAATTATATTACCAATTTATGGCTTTAATATTTGCCATGGTCAAAATTACAAAAGTTTTAATGTGTGAATTTTATGGTCCATTATACTCCGACCTCTACAAACTATGGACCACATTGGCAGGTCCTGCCAATGCAGGTCAGTCTCAAGAATTATAGGCATATAACATTTTCCGTGAAAAGATTAAAGCTGTGATTTTCTACAAGTATCTAGTGAACTGTTGGCGATAGGAAAAAAGGATAAAATTTTTAGATTTTCCATCCAAAGAACATAACTATTACAGTTAAACAAAATTATTAATACATAAAAAATAAATACCATGAAGATAAATAATCTAAACATTCTGTAAAATATAAAGCGGATGATGATAAAGTGATGGCCCTCGGAGATCTTGGGAGCCTTTTGTAGTCGGTGTTCTTGAGTTCAGCTTGAAGTCAAAAACTTTCGATTTGAAGACGAAAAATGAAGTCTCGCTGGCGGCCAGGGTCGAGACTTACAAAAACGTCTTGGTTATATCTTGGCTATGTCTTGAATGAAGGCTTTGCCAAGACGAATTTTTTATTTATATTGATAATAATAATAAATTGAATGACCTTAAATCATTTGTATGGAAGATATTTTTTGTTACGCTACAATGAAATAATGTGCTAGTGGACGCAAAAAGCAGCGTGGAGGGTTCAGAGCGAAGCCTGGTGGGGGTGTAAGGAGCGACGCCCCCGGCGGGGTGGCGGTTGGTTGTCGGAACCCCCCGAAATGAAAAAAGAATAAATTGTGTTCAGTGACATCTTTACTGTTTTTTTGAAAGATGTCTGAATTGGAAAACGTTTCGACCACGGATAGGGGTCCTCCTCAGTGCCAGATATTTAATTAAAAATATTTTTTTAAACAATACAATTAAAATTAAAACTTTAGTATGCAATGTTTGGTAAAAAAGAATTCATGCATCAACTTAGTATTTCTATGTCGTGCAGCTCCTCTCTCTCTCTCTCTCCGTCTCTCGCTTCGCCTTTCTCTCCGTCTCTCTATCAGCTCCCCTCTGTGTGTTCTTCCCGTTTTGTGACAGACGGTAAGGGGGTTGCGGGAAAGTAAATCACTCCGTAATAGGCTGGTCCAAAATGCATTGGAAAATTTTTTTTCCAAATATTTAGGCATATCGCCCGGAAATCTGTTTGAATCCACACAAAAATTAGTCCATTTTTTTCTTTTTGAAAAAAATGATATTTAGAGGTGACGCAAGCCCCATGAAGTTTAACACGTATTTCCCATAAGAAGAAAAGGCGTTTTTGTTGCATTTAGAATCGTCAGTATTAGCTGAATCGAGTTAAAACTCAAATTTTCTCTTCATAATTAGCCATAGAATGTGAATAAAATATTACTTCTTAAATATCACCCACATAAGTCTATTTTATAGGGTACCAAAAAAACACCATCAGTGAAAAAATGGGTTTTGCAAGTTTTTGACGCTAATTATGATTTTTTGCGATTTTTTAAATGCAAATTGTTTCTAATACATAAAATACTACCTTATACTGATAATTAGATATTTACATAAATTGTTTAAACAATTTTTTATTGATTTTAGCAATTTTCTCTTAGAATAGAGTTAGAAAGTCGCGGCTTTTTCCAAAACTTTCCACTTTTTGTCAAATATTGAATTAGAGTGATGTAATACCTAATTAATGTTGACAAACATAATTATTTAAACAATTTATTATTATTGTTAATTATATTTTCTTAGAGTAATGCTAGAAAATTGCATTTTTTTCAAAAAAATTTAACTTTAGGTCTAATTTTCAATTGAGGAAGGTAAATAATTAATTCAAGTTAACAAAATTGATTGTTAAAACAATTTATTATTATTGTTAATAATATTCAATTTGAATAATGTCAGGAAGTTGAAATTTTTCTGAAATTTTGAACTGATTGCCTACTCTTCACTTGGAGGGAGTTAATAATTAATGCAATTTAGCAAAAATAATTATTTAAACAAATTACTATTGTTTATATCTATCTTCTTCTTTATTATTGCTAGATAGTTGCGGCTTCTTCTGAAATTTTTAACTTTTACCAACTTTTTACTGAATAAAGTGATTCATAATGCAAGTTAACAAAGATAGTTGATATTTTTAAAATTGATATCTGACTTTAATTCCCTTCTTACTAGAGACGAAAGTCAGAAACAATATTTACTACAACGTTTAGGCTTTAAGAAGGACTAAACCTGGAGTTCAAGGGGACGGAGTGTCTGCAAAGGTACCGCAGAGCGAACGTACTGATTCCCGGCACTCACGAGAATCAGTCGACCGTTCTAAGGCGCCTGAGCTTGCAGAACCCGACTCTACGAACCGATTTCTAGAAAGTGTATTCCGACAGGCATGGTTCAAGCCGCAGGGGAGGGGCTGGATTCTAGTTTTTGGTCTTCCCGAATCCTCAATCTGAGCCCTTGCGGCTCTGGATTACCGACCCCATCCGGGGGCGGGCAGGGTTACCTGCCTTTCAATGGCTGAGACGGGAATCTCCATGATGCAGATTAATTTGCACCACAGCAAAGGGGCTTCGGCTGTTCTAACTAGACGCGTGTCAGTGGTGCAGAAGGGCTTGCCCTAATCCAAGAACCATGGTTACACAGGGAAAGGATTAGTGGCTTGTCAGAGTGTGGCACCATATATAAGGGATCGCGCGAAAAAAACGCCAAAGGCATGCATAGCCGTCAAGGTTATGGATGCGATCTTGGTGCCTAAGTTCTGCTCCAGGGATCTCACTGTTATTAAGGTGAGACTCAGGGGCAAAAGCGGAGAAAGGCTATTTTTTAGATTTTTCAACAAATTGTGTAAATTGGCCCACTGTACCCGACTAAGTGGGTAGAGTGGGCCACGAGGGCGGGTACAGTGAGCCATGTGAGAAATCGTTACGCAACATATTTCAATCAGTGCAGGTTGTAATGACATTTCCACTTTAAACAATAAAATGTAATAATTGACATATATTTCAAGATTTTACGATCAGGACATCTTTGCTGGAGTACGTACAGGAAAAATTAAAACATGCAAACATTTTTTTTATTTTTTTTTATTAAGGGTTTGTTTATTTTCTTTCATTATGAGTGTTTTTCTTTTGTTGTGCCAGCCCATCAGATTTTCGAGCTTCGTCTACTTGTTTTGCACGTCTCAGTGCGTATTTTACTCTGCGAGTGACTAATTCGTAATGCCTAATCACCACAATTAATCCAAATTACAAAGATTTACAATGATATTTCCAATTTTTACAACAATTAGCAACATAAAATCATTCGCTGGCACTTCTGTCACTGTGCTGCGTGACCGCGCGGTTGGCCCACTGTACCCGAAATGCAGTGGATCACTGTACCGGCCGCGCACTTTTTGAACTATATTTTGTTTCTTTATTACTTAGATTAGAAAAGATGTTGGAAAGCGATGTTATTTGTCTAAGTGATATAATTTATAAAAATATAATGTTATAGATGGTAAAAATGACATACTTCAGACCAAAAAGAATTCATTTGCTGGATCCTTTATTCCAATTCATCGATGATTCGAAAACACATAGTTTTCCTCATCAGGATAAAGTTATTAAAAAGAGAAGTTTATAAACATCATCATCAAGTATAAATAGTTCCAAATTCTCCTTTTCCCATTGTTCTATAAAAAAGAATTGTGGAAAAAATTGATATAAAATTTTTTTTTAATAAAAGTAAGTGTCACAAAAAAGTGAAAAAGTGAGGTTAAGGAATGTAATTGATATTTTACCTTTAGGTTATCTTCCTTTCAGGTTACATTTTTGTTAAAATTTTCAACTTTATGTTGGTTCTTAAATTTCAGTAGTATGTTCCAAAATTCGAATTAACAATAATAATTTAAAAAAAAAACATTGTGGAAAGAGCGGAGACAGAACTGTCGTTTTGCTCCATTTTTCAAACGAGAGAAACATCAACAAAGTCAGAAATAGCAATGCCGTATCATCAATTTATATAAAAAGGTACTAAAATTTCTAAATAATTCTAATAACTGAAATTAAACAAAAAGAATTAAAAATTATTAACAATCATTAAAAATTAAAATGTTACCTACTGCTGTTGATAATTAATTGAATGTAAGTAAAAATTATACAAATATAAAAAATTAAGTAAAAAATTAAGTAAAAAATTAAGTAAAAAATTAAGTAAAAAATTAAGTAAAAAATTCACTATTAGCAATATGAGTTATCTATTGTTGTAGATTTAAAAAATAGAGAAATTTGGTTAAATTTGTTTTTGTTAAATTAAAAGTGAGATAAGATTACAAAAACAATATAATTAAGTAAGTTAAAAATTTCAAATTTCAAATATTAATTTTATATTCTTTTTATTTAATTAGTTACAAAATTCAAATTTTATTAATTTTTTAAATTAAAGAATACAAGATTATATTATATATCAGACTATAATTATTAAGATCTGAAATTATATTCAAGCAATTATTACCATATTTCTTAATAAAGAACATTTCTGCTATTAATCTTTAAAATTCATTAGGTTCATGATGTAAAACTGTAATATTTTCCCAATAAATTAAATGTCCAGTTTCAACCTGGTATTTAGCTATGACTTTATGGTTTTTTAGATTTTGTCTAAAATTATCGTGATGTTCTTTAATTCTAGTAGAAAGTAATCTACCAGTTTGACCAACATAACATTTGTCACAATTCAAACATTGAATTAAAAAAATTAAATTCCTTACTATATTTATATTAGTTTGGTTAGATGAAGAATCTTTAATTGTTTTAATTTTGTTATTAATATGTGTTTGAATAAATTCTTTCGGATAATTATTTAAATAAGGAGTTTTTTTGATAAATTCAATATTTTACTTGTGGAATGATTCATGTAATAATTTAAGAGCTGTATCTTTACGATACCAATTTGTAATGATATCATCTGAGTCAGTTTTTATAACTTTAAAATTTAAAAAAGGAATAGAATTATTGCTTTCAATTTCATGTGTAAATTTATGCCTAGGATGATAAGAATTAAATTGATTTATAACATAAAGTAGTTTATCTTCCAGTAAAATAATAAAAGTATCGTCTACATATCTAAAATATGTGTGTAAAGAAAAATCTCAATTTTTTATGACATTGGATTCTAAATCTTGCATAACTAAATCAGCTAGGACTGAAGAAATTGGAGAACCCATAGGTGTTCCAAATATTTGTCTATAAAAACTGTTATTAAATTTAAATACTGTTTGTTCCATTAAAAATTGTATTCCTTCAAATTTATCAAGAGGTAAATCTGTGTAGTTTTTTATGTTAATCCATCTACTTAAAATACTATTAATTACTAAATCAATTGGAACGTTAGTTTTATGGATCGTTAGTTCATGTGTGTTACAGTAACCTCATGAATAACAATTCCCATTTTTTGGACTCATTGTTGAAATTTAATTACAAAAATTAGAAGCACAAAAAGATACAAAGTGACCATCAAAATCGACATTATTTTTTTTAACAACAAAGTCACGCAAATGGTATGAAACATGGATAGACATATCCATAATACAGAAATACATTACCAATAAAAAAATTTAAATTTTTCAATAAGTAGTTTTTTTTTAAGTTGATTGGTCCATTGTTCCCGCTGGTCCACTGTACCCACCGTTTCCCTATGTGGAAAGAAAATGGTAACCAGCTACTCCAAGGAGAAATCTGGTATACAGATGGCTCCAGGGGAGAGGGAGGTTCAGGAGCAGGAGTTTATGATAGCACGAGGAGGGGAATAGAGATCGCTGCTGGTAGGCAGATTACGATGTGCTCGGACAGTCAAGCCACATTAACTGCAGTAGGGAAACCAGACATAACATAATAACTGGTTTGGGAATGCAAAATGGCATTAAACCAACTTGCAGAAAAAAACAAAGTGGCTCTCATATGGGTACCATAACCGGTACTGGGACTAGCGTCTTGCTGCATCGGGATGGCCATCAAATGCTGGATCCGAATAAAGCGCCAGGAATACTGGGAACAAATCCAGGGTTGCCGACAGGCGAAGTCCATCCTGGGCTATATGTACAGGATGGTCAGAGCCAGGGAAATCCTGGGTTTACCCAAGAAAGACATAAGTTAAGTGGTTCAGATGCTAAGTGGGCACAACCACTTGAATTGTCATATGCACAAAATGGGTTATAACCCCACGACAGAGTGCAGGAGATGCGGCAGGGATGATGAAACATCCCTGAATACTAAACTAAACTGAATACTACTAAACTCGGGTCCAAAAGTCCTGACACCTGGCTTTGAAGCCTTATTACTCGGCGAGAAAAAATCGCAGAATTTTGAGTCAAAGACAGAAATATTGTTCAACATTATACTTGTAAAACGATGTCAGTTTGATTTTCTTCAAAGAAATTTTGCCTTTCCTGTGACAGAAAATGGGTGAAAAAACAGGAGAAATGACCCTCAACTTTCACTACGTGGACTTTGAAGTCCTCCATACGTTCAAATATTGTACCAGAAGTTTGGAAAAAATCATGAGTATTCTGTAACATGTACTTAACAAATGGCGATTTGTTTTGCTTCAATTTAATGATTATTTTAATTAGTAGAGCTAAACATGTAAAAAATAATTATCTCGGCTGTGGATAGATTTTAAGCTGAACTCTAGCTTAAAAGAAGCTTCTCGATTCAGCGGTTTCGTCTCAAAAGTTGAACAGTTAATACAAATTATTAATGTCTGAATTAAAATCGTCGGAATAATTACGATCTTAATGAGTTTCAATACTGGAAAACTCGTAATGAAAAAACGTCCTTTCTCAGCATTGTCCAATTTAAAAAAGGGTCAAGCTCTCGTAATCCATAGGCGTAGACTGAATCGCCTTTTCACTGCACATGAGGCATTACGAATTTTCAAAGCGTCATTCAGCCTTTAAATGTTAGAGTCTTGATGTTTTGTGATTGATGTGATTGATTATGAAAAATCATAGAATCAGGACAATATCCTACTCCTTGAATCTACATTAAGAGCACGAAGTGTGAAGAAGAGAATTATTAAAAATCAAATGTTTAAACTTAAATCAAATGTTTAAAAATATAATTGCTCAAACAAATAAACACTGTTTAAAAAATTACCAAATATGTTAAACAAGAAGTTCTACTCTTAGTATTCATCAAATTTATATCATTTATTCCGAAAGATAAAAACCTTTTCACGATTTTCAGGGAGAAAAATTGTTCAGACAAATAATGTTTGTTTAAACAATTTAAAATTATTTGAAAATAAAATAATACCTTTTCATGATTTTCGGAAGAAAAAATTGTGTAAACAAATAAAAATGGTTTAAAAAATTACCAAATATGTTTTAAACAAGAAGTTCTGCTCTTAGTATTCATGAAATTTATATTATTTATCCCGAAAGATAAAAACTTCTCACCATTTGCAGGGGGAACAAATTGTTCAAACAAATAATGATTGTTTAAACAATTGGAAATAATTTGAAAATAACATAATCTCTTTTCACGATTTTGGGAAGAAAAAACTGTTGTTATCGCACGATATTATTGAAAAACATCAAACATTTACATTTTATTCAGGTTGAAACATTTTTTTAATTAGACGTTTAAACAATTTGAACTTTGAGGGCTGAATGACACTTTGAGAATTCGTAATGTCTCATGTGCAGTGTAGAGGCGATTCAGTCTACGCCTATGGCTTACGAGAGCTTGACCCTTTTTTGGAAGGGATCTCTTTCACGCTTAAATTGGACAATGCTGAGAAAGGACGTTTTTTCAGTACGCGTTTTCAAGTATTGAAACTTATTATATATATATATATATATATATATATATATATATATATATATATATACCATTAAACCATTTCCCTTTCAGGGTAGGCGTGACACTACCCGATTCGAGTAGTGTTTCTAGGTTTTTCTTGTAGTTATAAATAACTACAAGTGTGGGCTCACCACACCCACGATGTGCCAACAGCACTCATGTCAGTATTCTTGAATGGTCACCCATCCAAGTACTAACCGCGTCCAACGCTGCTTAACTTCAGTGATCTGACGAGAACTGGGTTTTTCAGCGTGGTATGGCCGTTGGCCATCATTAAGATCGTAATTATTCCGACGCTTTTAATTCAGACATTAATAATTTTTATCAACCGTTCAACTTTTGAGATTAAACCGCTGAATCGACAAGCTTCTTTTAAGCTAGAGCTCAGCTTAAAATCTCTATCCAGAGTCGAGATAATTATTTTTTACATTTTTAGCTCTAGTCATTAAGATAATCGTTGAATTGAAGTAAAACAAATTGCCATTTGTTAAGTACATGTTGCAGAATACTCATGAATTTTTTCAAATTTCTGGTACCAATTTTTGAACGTGTTGAGGACTTCAAAGTCGACGTAGTGAAAGTTGACGGTCATTTCTCCGGTTTCTTCACCCATTTTCTGACACAGGAAAGGCAAAAAATGTTGGATGAAAATCAAACTGTCATCGTTTTATACAAAGAAGTACTACGATTTCGTTTGAATTGTACAGAATTCAAAATACTCGAAGGAAGTTAAAATAATTCAAAGTGTGTTCTAAAGAAAAAGATATTTCTTCGCTCTGCACCTATCGCTGGGCAATTCTTGACGCAAAAAGCGGTCACGATATACCAAGGTGGAAATGACACTGTCCCGGCATGCGGAAATTTAACTCTCTGTACCTGATATTCTACATTTCTGTTAAAGTTTCCGTGAACTTTCTTGTCGAGTAGCTGTTGGAGGAATTTTTTAACCTCATCTTTCTTTACTTCGGCTTTTAGAAGCGAGGCATCTAGATCGAGTAATGCACTTTCCTCACTTCCGATGTTAAAATTCAGGCCCAGGGTCTCGGCCGCCTGCTTCGCGGCTTTGTAAAGGAACGCTCCTTTGCCAATAATCTCATGTTTCCTGATCATATTTAGAAGAGGATCTCTGCCATTTGCAACGATATAAGCTGTACTTAGAACAATTTGGTTATGAAGACATTGGAGATTCAGAAGACCGCGTCCGCCTTGACGGCGTGCGATGTATAATTGCGGAACGCACGAATTGATATGCAAGCTCTTATGCATATTGATCTTATGTGTGGCGATATCAAGGGCCGCAAGCTCGTTTTTCGTCAATTGAACCACTCTAAACGAGTATAGTAGAACCGGGACGGCAAGCATGTTAGTCGCAGATACCTTGTTCAACGCCGAAAGATTTTAAGACCAAATCTGTCGAAGAAGATGCTTGTATCTACTTCGGGAACACCATTGGGAACACCAATAATCTTTCCATTCTTCAGATGAATCGTGGGGTACCTGTCCAATCCAAAGTCCACACCAATCTCTCATGTGTACTTCATGACGATATTTAAAGCACTCTGAAGTTTGCTTTTACCAGAATCATAGATCGTAAGGTCATCCATATAAAATACATGTGTGACCTTATGCTCACGATGATTACACAGGCCCACAAAAAAAATTGGGTTGTGCGAGACAGCAGAGTATGGTACCTATACGTATTTTGGGGTGCTGAACACGAATCTGACATCAGTTTTTCCCCAGCACGTCAGGATTTTCCCCTAGATGCGGAAAATTCCCTAGTAAATCAACTTTTATGGGTATAAATTACCCTTGGTATTAAAATCATCTGGAAACAGATCAGGCATAATATTTTTGCGTATTTTGGGGCGCTGAACACGAATCTGACATCAGCTTTCCCTGAGCGCGTCAGGATTTTCCCCTAGACGCGGAAAATTCCCTATAAAATCAGCTTTGTCGGGT
>CAKNYM010051277.1:230033-262043 GCA_932195095.1 Andricus curvator
CGCGGAAAATTCCCTATAAAATCAGCTTTGTCGGGTATGAAATAACCCTTGTTATTGAAATCGAGTGGAAAAAGATCAGGCATGATGTTTTATGTATTTTGGTGCGCAGAATACGAATCTGAGACTAGTTTCCCGCCATCACATCGGGGGTTTCCACTAGATGCAGAAGATTCCTTAGAAAAGAAGATTTTCGTGTATTGAATTACCACTGGGTATGAATTTATTTGGAAAGTAGGCTGAGTATGGTGTCTTTTTATATTTTAGATGCTGAATACGAATTTTGACTCAGATTTCCGCTAACTCTTCAAAGTTTTCCCTTAGATCCAGAAAACTCCCTAAAAGCCAGATTGTTTTAGTATAATACCACCTTTGTTAGTGGAATTATAAAAAAAAAAGTATTTTGGGGGTACTTTTTGGGTAGAATACATATGGGAGCTTTCGCTTCAGAGCCTTCAACTTTTTCCATAGACTCGACGAATTCCCTAAAGAGATCTATTTTTTATATAATGGCGTTACAGTAAACTCAACTTCGCAGCTGAAAACTTTCTCATGAGCCTGGAAAAATTTAGAGCCGAGTGAAGGGACAGATTTTCTGATCGCGTGATAAGAGTATCTGACTATTCTTAATCTTTGAAGAGAAAAACCTGTTTCTCGTAAATTTAAAATGGTACAGTTGCAGCTGAAAAAGCACAAGTGTTATTTGAATCTGCTACCTTGGAGGATGCTGGAGACAATGACAACTGCCCTGAAAAGGGATGTGTAGAATGATTCGTTTTTCGGTCCACTAAGGTGTTGTTAGGCACGCTGCCCTGCAGGGGGCGTTGGGGTGCGAGGATGAAGCCGTCGTGTGTCCGACGACGAGTTGAAAATGTCCTCGTCAAAGTCGGAAAGTCCTCATGTGAGGGTTATCACCCCTAGGACGGTGGACTCACCTGCGATCGGCACAGGATCCCCAACGTGCAGGCTTTTTCATACTCTCATGGATGCAACAAAACAAACTTTAAAATCTCCTTTGAAACGTGAAGTGCTCCCGAATACTTTCCACATGTGTGATAGCAAGCGTCAATCGTTTTGCTACATTTGTGGTGAGTTTAAAACGAAGAGCAATCTGAGAAAGTTTTCAGACAAGACGAAAAGTATTTATAGAAATTGCTTTGGTTTTGAGGTGACTCATCAAGAAATGGAATGGGTCCCGTATTTAATATGTAGCTCATGTGGTATTTCGTTGAGCCGATGGAATGAAAAAGAGGATCGATCGAAACTAAAATTCAAGACATCCATTAGATGGAGACAACCAGAAGGCGAGAAAGATTGCTATTTCTGTATGACGAATGTTGCAGGATTCAATAGTCGCAATATTTCTCAAATAGTTTACGCAAATGTTTCCAGCGTAACAAAGCCGACGCTTCTATCTGATAATGATGAGAATATAGCAGAAGTTGAATCTGAAATCATTGCATCTATCAGTGAAGTGGAAAGTGAAGACTATTCAGAACAAGAGTGCGAGAGATGTTACGAAACGGATGATGTAACAAGTTCTACAGATGATGAGGATTACACTCCATCTAACCATTCTGTACCACAAACCTTCTCACAACAAGAACTTAATGATTTAATTAGAGATTTAGGGTTATCGAAAGATAGAGCCGAGTTACTAGCCTCAAGGTTGAAAAAGAAGAAGTTGCTATCCAGTAAAACGAAAGTCTCTTTCTCCCGAGATAGAGATACGGAGTCCAGAAAGTATTTCTCGCTGGATGCAGATCTAGGTTATTGTATCCATGTAAAAGGCTTGATAAATAAACTAAAGACAAATTCGTACAGAGCTGAAGAATGGAGAATGGAGTAGCGCACTCAACAGTATTGCAAGAAGAATATGTTAATATCGAAGCAGTTCTGAAGAAAATTAAGTATGAAGAGCATAACTGGCAGATTTGTGTGGACCTCAAGATTCTGTCTATGATTCTTGGGAAACAATCGGGCTATACTAAATTCCATGCTATTTATGTCTCTGGGATAGTAGAGATAGGAAAAATCATTATAAGCCGATTGATTGGACACCAAGATCGGAGTTGGTTCCAGGCTCACACAATGTGATAAACGAACCACTTGTCGATCCTGCAAAAATCCTTCTGCCGCCCCTTTATATAAAGCTTGGATTGATGAAACAATTCGTTAAAGCACTAGACAAAGACGGTCAATGCTTTGCTTATTTAGGTCATAAATTCCCGGCTATTTCTGATGATAAACTGAAAGAAGGTTTTTTGATGGTCCACAAATTCGCAAAATAATGAAGGATGATAAATGTATGGTTGTAATGAATGATTTCGAAAAGGCGGCATGGGCCAGTTTGAAGAAAGTTGTACAACACTTTCTAGGTAATAACGGAAGTGCAAATTACAGGGAAATAGTGTCTACTATGGTTGAAAACTTCAGAAAACTAGGTTGTTTGATGAATCTCAAATTGCATTTTCTTCATGCACATTTGGATTACTTTCCAAGCAACTGCGGAGATTTCAGCAAGGAGCTGGGAGAGCGATTCCATCAGGATATCAAGACAGAGGAGCGTTGGTATCAAGGAAGATGGGATGATCATATGATGGCAGACTTCTGCCGGATGCTGAAAAGAGATTGTAAGAAAAAAGGGAGAAAGAGAAGAAGAAAACAACTCCATAGATCTTACAGTGATAAACGAGTGGGCAAGACCAGAAAACCAATATGATAAAATTCTAATTCTAGTATGGAAACCTAGGTAATGTCGAAAAACTCAAGTCAGATGTGCTTTTAGTGTGTCTATGAACAAGAAAAAATTTTGAAGTAGGTTTAGTCCCCTCCTCTCAAATCCTGCTGGAGCAACTTGAGCTAATTAAGGATAACTCAGATTCGATTGACTCTTACTAAGACCTGGCTACATTATATATATGATGTTCAATGTAATAAGGGTGACGTTATACCCGCGAGAATTGCATTCATAGGAAATTTATCGTATCTAGGGGAAAAGCCTGACCTGCTGAGGAAGAACCAAGTTCAGATTTGTATTCAGCACCCCAGAATACATCAAGATATGATTTTCGGGCCGCCTTCCAAATAAATTCAATACCAAAGGTATTCCATGTATAAAAAGCTGATTTTCTAGGGAATTTTTCGCGTCTAGTGTAAAAGCCTGCCGGGAAGAGGGTAAACTAACGTCATATTCGTATTTAGCGAACCAAAATATATAAAGATATCATACTCCCACCTTTTTACAGACGATTTCAAAAACAAGGGCAATTTCATACACGAAAAAGCTGATTTTCTAGGGAATTTTCCGCGTCTAGGGAAAACCCCGATGTGATGGCGGGAAATTATCTCAGATTCGTGTTCAGCGCCCCAAAATACATAAAAATGTCATGCCTGATCTTTTTCCAGGCGATTTCAATAACAAGGGTTATTTCATACCCGATAAAGCTGATTTTATAGGGAATTTTCCGCGTCTAGGGGAAAATCCTGACATGCTCGGGGAAAACTGATGTCAGATTCGTGCTCAGCGCCCTAAAATAAATAAAAATATCATGCCTGATCTTTTTCCAGACGATTTCAATAACGATGGTTATTTCATACCCGACAAAGCTGATTTTCTAGGGAATTATCCGCGTCCAGGGGAAATCCCGATGTGTTGGAGAGAAAGTAGGTCTCAGATTCGTATTCTGCGCACCAAAATACATCAAACATCATGTCTGGTCTTTTTCCAGACGATCTCAATAACAAGGGTTATTTCATACCCGACAGAGCTGATTTTCTAGGAAATTTTCCGCGTCTAGGGGAAACCCCCGATGTGATGACAGGAAACTAGTCTCAGATTCGTATTCTGCGCCCCAAAATACAAATTTCATACCCGACAAAGCTGATTTTATAGGGAATTTTCCGCTTCTAGGGGAAAATCTTGACGCGCTCGGGGAAAGCTGATGTCATATTCGTGTTCAGCGCCCCAAAATACGTGAAAATATCATGCGTGATCTGTTTCCAGATGATTTTAATACCAAGGGTAATTTATACCCAGAAAAGTTGATTTACTAGGGAATTTTCCGCATCCAGAGGAAAATCCTGACGTGCTGGGGAAAAAATGATGTCAGATTAGTGTTTAACGCCCCAAAATACGTATAGGTACCATACTCGGATCTCTCGCACAACCCACTTTTTTGTGGGCCTGTGTTATTGTCGCCGCAGAGGTATCCAGGATAATTTCGTAGTGCGAAAGATAGAGGCAGAAGTGTGATGCAAAAGAGCAGAGGGCTCATGGTGTCGCCCTGAAAGACTCCTATCTGGAAGGTGACGTTGTTCGTTGTCACCCGATAATTTCCAGATGAGATAGTAAATCTAGTTTTCCATAGGGCGAACAATCTCTCTATGCATCTCACTATGTGTGGATGAACCTTCAAGCTTTCAAACAGACAGATGATAAGTCTATGAGAGGTTGAATCAAATGCTTTCCGGTAGTCAATCGAGCCATTGACGGTACCATGCTACACCTTTTTTCGAGCCACGTTGTTCGTACATCTCTCTCCACACAGGCTCAATTCTTCGAACAATCCTGTTGTTTAGGACTGCTGTAAAGATTTTATACAGTGTGTTCAAACAAGTTATTGGCCTGTAATTCTCTGAGTTGGACAAGTTGCGTTTTTTCGGTAGGAGTATAGGCCGTCCTCACATCAGCCACTGCGGAATGGGCGTTTCCGACTTTAAATAAGAGGTGAATATGCGGGTCAGATGTTGGTTTGTAGAAATAAAGTTCTTCCACCAGGAGTTCTTGATACCATATGGTCCTGCAGCGGAAAATTTCTTTGTGCCCCTGAATGCTTTTTTCACCTCTTCGGCAGTGATTAATGGACATTGCCTTCTCAGATTCTATGAGGTTGTCGCAAAACTCCCTGAAACGGTTGATATTTTCAGTACCTTCTTTCAACTCCACTATATTCGGGATCTTGTATACCTCTCTCCCAAAAGTGTCTACCTCGTTGGGCTTGGGTGGATTTTTGACAAAAATAGGGAGATCGCTGAAGAGGCGCGATGGGTCAGCGAGAAACTGTTGATTCTTCCTGATCCATCTCTCCCTCTTCTGTATTCTCCTCCTTGCGTCAGATAACATCCGTATTTTGTCAAGAATGTGCTGCTTGATTGTCAGCAGCTTTGACTTGTTCAGTGTGTAATTGTAAATCCTCAGTTCTTGGGCGATCTTTCGAACCCTTTCCGTGAACGGTCTACCAGGTGTTTTGTATTCATTCACACACTGTACACGGGACGCATTCTGTCTTGTCCATCCAATCTTTTTGTTCAGTTTATGCAAGCGTCTTTTGTTTTATTGATCCGTCCTCGGTTTTTGCCTTTGATTTGAATCAGCCAAAGCTCTCGCAGCACCATAAACTGAGCAATTGATGGTCCAGAGGTCGAACTCCTGCGAGATATCTTCACGAAGGGAGGCATCCATTTTAGCCAGATCTTGGGGCTTAGGAGGAACCTGCATGTTAATGTTCCTCCTTGTCCTGAAATCGCGATCATCTCTGTGAAGGTGCCTCCTTTTCGCGGTTGGTCTTAATGTCGCTTCCTCATCATCGTCTGCAGCTCTGGGTCTTTCTGGCACCATAGAGTGTGCATACGCACCATAAAGCCTCCGTAAACAGGGATAATGCTGGCATCGTAGCAGTCCAGCAAGTCATCCTTGAGTTGACTCGTCCACTCAATGTAGGGGATTCACCGGTTCCTCGTCGTGTTTCCATCTAAATTATTTTCAGCACCCCGAACTCTAGGGCGATCGGCACTGCTTGCCGACCCATTGTCGGGTGCTCTGCGCGTTCGATCGTTTTGAACCGCATCTGCAACATTTTGGTTGTTTGGTGGTGTCATTGCTGTTCCCACGAGCAGCTAGGGAAAGCGTTCGGCCGTCCTTGTGGAGCCCCGCGTGCAAGGATAAGGCTGCATGATCTGAGAGGTTGCCTGGTATCCCAGAGTAACCGTTTAGGACACCTCACCCAGGTGCCATTCAGCTTTCGGCACGGTTACGCCTCCGCTCACGGGTTATTCCTTCGGGACCATCCCTGGACAATTGTCCGCGACTGCTCATTAATTATTGTAACCATATTCAGCAGAAACCCTTGCTACAGGGACCGTCCATCCGCAACCCGAGGACGCGTTCGGTTTTGATTCCTTTGACCTAAAACTGAGGGGCCTATGACAAAGCGTTATCTGACGCAAGGAGAAGAATACAGAAGAGGGAGATCTGGATCAGGGAGAATCAACAGTTTCTCGCTGACCCATCGCGCCTCTTCAGCGATCGCCCTTTTTGTGTCAAGAATCCACCCAAGCCCAACATGTTACAGACTTTTTGGAGAGAAGTATACAAGATCCCGAAAACACTGGAGTTGAAAGAAGATACTGACAATATCATCCGCTTCAAGGAGCTTTACGACCACCTCATAACATCTGAGGAGAAATGTGCATCAATCACTACTAGTTAGTTAGTTAGTTTTAAGACGGGCGGGAAGCCTCTATGAAGAGCTCCCCTGACGCTCAAGCTATAAAACCTATTGTGCCACACCCTTGCCTATTCGCTCTCTGTAGTTTACCCCAGATCTCTTGATGATGCCCAGTATGTCGACTACTGTTCGCGTTGCAATTTCCTCAGGTTCCATAAAATGGGACACGAGGGTTTGTTGCCTGAGCCTAGCTAATGCTGGGCACTGGCATAATACATGCAGGGATGTTTGGTCATCCCTGCCACATTTCCTGCACTCTGTCGTGGGGTTATACCCCATTTTGTGTATATGATAGTTCAAGTGGTTGTGCCCAGTTAGGATCCGTACCACTGTCCTTATATCTTTCTTGGGTAAACCCAAGATTTCCCTGCCTCTGTCCATCCTATAGGTAAAACCCAGGATGGATTTCGCCTGACGGCAACCCTGGATTTGTTCCCTTTATTTCCGGTGTTTTGTTCGGATCCAGCTATTAATGGCCATCCCGACACAGCAAGACGCTATTCCCAGTACCGGTTCCGGTCCTATGTATTCACTCGCTGCGCTGCATTTTGCCAGCTGGTCCGCCTTTTCGTTGCCCTTGATCCCTGTGTGACCAGGGACCCATATGAGAGCCACATTGTTTCTTTCTGCAAGTTGGTTTAATGCCTTCTTGCATTTCCAAACCAGTTCTGATGTTATGTCTGGTTTCCCTATAGCAGTTAGTGTCGATTGGCTGTCCGAGCAGATCGTAATCTGTCTGCCAGCAGCGTTTTCTTCTACTAGTGTTTCAGCATAGCGAAGGACGGCCAGGACCTCCGCCTAAAAGACAGTAGCATGTCGCCCAAGTGGGATCCCTATCCCCCTCCCTCTCTTGCTGGCATAGCTTCCTGCTACTGACTCTCCCTCTCCGCTGGAGCCATCCGTATACCAGATTTCCCCTTGGAGTATCGGGTTACCATTTGCTTTCCACAAATCCCTGTTTGGAATGCATACGCGGAAAGCTTTGGCAAAGTTGAAGCGTTTTGTTATTTTATCTTGCCTCGTCTCTAGAATCTCAGAAGCCCCTCCAATCCTCCTGTTTATACTTTCTTATACTTTTATTGTATTTATGCTGGGCCGTCTTATAGATGTCCCAGTCTGAAGACAATTTAGTTCTATTTGCCCTATTGCACAACATTCTTGTCGTTTTTCGGAGTTTCTCCAGGTGGGTATTCCACCATTCTGCTACCTTCCTAGACTTAATTGTGCTTGTAGGGCAATTGTTCTCATATGATGTAGGCAGAGTCAGCACTTTTCCGCTACAGGACCAGATGGTATCAAGGACTTCTGGTGGAAGAAGTTTACTTCTCCACACCAACATTTGGCCCGCATATTCGCCTCTTATTTGAAGTCGGAAATACACATTCCGCAGTGGCTGGAGTTAGGACGCTCCTACCGAAAAAGGCAACTTGTCCTAAATGACAGGATTGTTCGAAGAATTGAGCCTGTGTGGAGAGAGATATGCGAACAACGTCGCTCGAAAAAAGGAGTAGCAGGCTGCCGAGAGAACTTGCTAATTGACAGGTGCGTCTCCAACAACGCAGCAGCCTATCAGCGCGTCCTGTCAATGGTCTGGATTGACTACCGGAAAGCTTTCGATTCAACCTCTCATAGACTTATCATCTGTCTGCTCTTTTGCATCCCACTTCTGCCTCTATCTCTCGCAGTAAAAAATTCTGCTGGATACCTCTGCGACGACAATAATCATCGCGAGCATAAGGTCAACCATCTATTTTATATGGATGACCTGAATATCTATGCTTCTGGTAAAAGCAAACTTCAGAGTGCTTTAGATATCGTCAAGAAGTACACAGGAGAGATTGGGATGGACTTTGGATTGGACAAGTAAGCCAAGACTCACCTGAAGAAAGGAAAGATTATTGACGTTCTCAATGATCCTGAGCTTGTGGATATAAGTGTTATTAGACATCTTGACACTGGAGAGACCTATACATACCTGGGTGTACCTCAAAGCTGCATTCAGGACGTAACATCAGTGAAGGTGTCTCTCCGTAGCAGATAGAAGCATCTTCTTCGACAGATTTGGTCTTAAAATCTGTCAGCGTTGAACAAGATATCTGCAAGTAACATGCTTACCGTCCCGGTTCTACTATACTCGTTTATAGTGGTTCAATTGACGAAGAACGAGCTTGCGGCCCTTGATATCGCCACACATAAGATCAATATGCATAAGAGCTTGCATATCAATTCGTGCGTTACGCGATTATACATCTCACGCCGTCAAGGCGGACGCGGTCTTCTGAATCTCCAATGTCTTCATAACCGAATTCTTCTAATTACAGCTTACATCGTTACAAATGGCAGAAATCCTCTCCTAAAAATGGTCAGGAAACACGAGATGATTGGCAAAGGAGCGTTCCTTTACAAAGCCGCGGAGCAGACGGCCGAGACCCTTGGCATGCATTTTAATATCAGAAGTGAGTAAAGTGCATTACTCCATCTAGATGCTTCACTTCTAGAAGCTAAAGTAAAGAAAACGGAGGTTAAAAATTACGGCAACAGCTACTTGACAAGAAAATGCACGGAAACTTCCACAGAAATGTAGAAAAGCAGTCTTCGTCAAAGTAGCAAACTTCTGCTTTATCTAGATCATCAGGGCTTAATTCAGGTACAGAGGGTTTCATTTTCGCATTTTTGCACTTCAATTAGATACCAATTTTTTACTTGGTAATTGGTACCTAATTGAAGTGCAAAAATCGAAAAAAAAATTTCAACATTGAAAATATGAAGGAAAAATAAGGGAATGGACATAATGAATGAATACTCACATTGTAAAAATCAAGCCGGATCGACGAGGAAAAAAACAAACACAAAAACATGCTAGCGGTACTACCGCTCATGTCATAACACGCCCGCAAGCTAGCTGGACTGTGTACCACAAAATGTGACTGAAGGGACCAAGCACGTGCACTATCTGTTGGATTGTCTCAAAACGAATACCAGAAGCAGTCAAAGTCAACCAATGAGTATTAGCCGCGCATTTCCAGAAATTACTAAAATGCGGGATATGAATATGATTCATAGTCAATAGATCTGAACCATTTTCATAAACGCATTCACAGTTTGGCTATTTTTCAACGAATTGGCTCAGTTTCTTTACGGACTCAACTCTTTCCGATGACTCTGTTCTATGTTGCTTTGCAAATTCTAATTAAATAAATTAGTTGGCGTTTCTTTGTATGAGCTATAGCGTCCAAGAAACACCTACTAATTTAATACCATAGGGTCAGTACAATTCCCCGTCTTAAGTAAAATGGTACTTTTGAAATGTTAAAAGAAATTTAAACTTTATTGGTAAATAAAACACTAACAACATTTTTGAGAAAAAGTTCAAAGACACAAATCTATTCGAACTTAAAAAGCTTTTATCTAGAAAACAACAAACAAATTGAATGAATAGTGTATGCTAAAAATGTATATGTCTACAGAAGCGTTTTTTTGTCCACTGTGCCACTTCAAACTAACAAAGGAGAAGAATTTAAAAAAAAATGTATACTTTCAAGTTGGAAAAGTATTAACTGTTTTGACTCAAATTTGGAGGACTTTCTATTTATTGACATTCGAAGTAATATCGCGATAGAACGATTTCCAAAACAAAATTTCTATAGAAGGACCAGCCTAATAGACAAGGGATAGACGCACATAGAAAAACAGGGGATTGAAAGAGATATGCCAAAAGGTTGAAGTGACAAAGGGATAGAAAACAATAGACGTATATAGACAAAAAACAACTGAGATAAAGAAAAGGGGATTGAAAGGGGTCTCTCTTAATTCGCATAAGTGGAGTTTCACTTGGTATCAGTGAAATACTTCCAGCTGTTTGAATCTCTGAAACGTAAATGATACACATAGCCAAATGTACGTTACTGAGATAAATTCTACTAAAAAGCAGTTAATTTTCACTTACTGAAATTTAAAGAGAGAGAGAGGCAAAGGATATACAATTTTCGGATTGAAAGGGATAGTATTAGAACTATATTGGCAAAGAGGTCGAAAAAGATCGACGGGAATATGCGAGGGATATGCAGGCATGGAAAAAAGGGAATTGAAAGAGATAGATAGATGGGAAATAGATAAAGATAGAGATAGAAACAGATATAGCTGGATAGAAAAGAAACAGAATGAAGTAAAGCTGGATAAACAAATGATAGAAAAATATGCAGGTGTAATGTGGATAGACGAGGGGTAGGTTGAGATAAATTTTCCTTATCCGTTTTTATCTTAGAGATAGAAAAATTTTAATAGTGATAGGATTTCTATCTTTTTACTTCCAGCAGAGAAGAATTAGTCCACAAAAACGTGAAGAAGCTTAGTAATGTTCAATTGAACAGTTGTTTCAAGTATTGGAAGCAATTAACGAACAGAAAAAAGACTGAATCCTAAACCATTAATATGTATTTTTCGGAGTAAAAGGCATTGACTATATATTAACTAAGGCTCTGATACAAACAAAAATTAAAACTAAATGACAAAATAGTGAACATAGGAAGAATTTACTCTTCGAAATAGAAAATAGGAGCGCATTTGATGATTGTCGCCTTTACCTATATGTATATTCTATCGTTGGAAAATCTATTGTTCTTATAAAAAAAATCTCCTAAAATATATTTTAATAATTATGGTTTATACAGGGTGTCCCAGACTCAAGTGTCCGGACTTATATAGGAATATGAAAATAAAACAAATAAATCGAAAATTCCTTTTCCAAAAATCAGTGGAAGTTTTAGTTTTTGAGTTATTAAATATTTAAGCCGGACCAATCAGGAGCGCGGTACAAACAGTCGCGTGAACGTGAGCGTGATTTCAACGCAGTGTTATTGAAGCGAGCGCTGAGGTGGGGTCAGCGAGGGGAGAACAGCAGTCACTACCCTACGTTGAACTCCCGCTCACGTACGCACGACTGTTTATACCGCGCTATTGATTGGTCCAGCTTAAATATTTAACGACTCAAAAACTAAAACTTCAACTGATTTTTGGAAAAGGAATTTTCACTTTGTTTTTTAAATGTTTAACACAGCCATATAGTCCGGAAACTTGAGTCTGGGACACCATGTATATTAGAACACAGGTGAGAAAAGTTAGACTTATTAGTAAGAAGGTTAGTTGAATTTATATTGTACCATTCATAACACATTACATATAAATATACATGCAGCTATGACCTTTTTAATAATAAGATTAATACGTAAAACTTTTCTATCTGAACTATAATATTAAAATCGAAACTGTTTAATAAGAATGAAGAAAAGGAATACAAATTTTATGATGATAAATGTTTGAATTTCATTAATTTCAGTCTTTTTTGTTTTTGTTAATTGCTTCCAGTCAGTACTTTAATAATATCTTTAATTGAATGATATTCTGCTTTTTCAAGATACTGTGGACTAATTTTTCCCCTGCAATATATTTTTCCGTAATTTTTACCGTGATGTAACGCTCGATCGAACATAGATAGATAGATAAACGTTTTTTTCTTGGCCTGCTGGCCTTAAAAAATTGACTTGCGTACACTTCCATTTTTTACAGAATTTTCTCAAAACTAATCATTAAAAACTAACATCCACACCTTATCTCTATGACCGCTCGCTCTCATCGCCTTGCTTCCTCGCTTCACCTCGCCTCTCACGCATGTCCCTACTTTCTCGCTTTGCCTCGCATTGCCAAACTCTGTCTCCGCGGCTAATATCTAATACTTATCTACTATTTATAATATTTACAGATTACTTATATCTACTTCCTCTCCTATTTACAATCTTTCCTTCTCCATTCTTCTTCCTCCTTCCTTCTCTTCTTCTCCATCTTACTTAACACCCCATTCACCCATGCAACTATCCTTTTGTCCCCCCTTTCATGCATCAATATCTCCATGCTTATCCGACTTCTTTCCACCTCCACGCACTCCTCCGACCAGTGTTTCACTCTTGCATCCCCCTTCCTGCACAGTTCACACATCCCTTTTTCCTTAGAAAGCCAGAACCTATTAAAAACCTTCATGTACGCACATTTCATCCTCGCTATAAACTCCTGACTTCCTTTCTCTCCTTTCTCACACATATATTGCGCTCTCTCCCTTGGCATAATCCACCCATAGTTTCCGTTAAACCTTGACTCTCTTATTCTCTCGTCTCCTGCTGTCCTCTCTCTCTCTCTCTCTCTCTCTCTCTCTCTCTTTCTCTCTCTCCATGCTGTTTTTCTTAACCATCTCATATACCTTTCTTCCTCGTGCATCCTTCTCACTTCATCCATCTGCAGTCCATTCGTTCTAAAATACCTTTCTCTTTCAACCTCCATTTTCCCAGCGCCTCTCCTGTTCTCCTTCTCCCACCAACACTCCCTAACCAGCTTAGTTCCCCCCTCTTCCAAAGGTTTCTCCTCATTGCAAGTGACTCTCCGTTAGAATCCCTAAACTCGTTCTCCCCGTCTTCCTCCTGACAATATATTTAGTGATTTTCCCTCAATTTTCCGCAATTTTCCCTCCTCACTCTCTCTTTTATGTGACCATTCACTCCGCCATTCCTCCGAAACAAGAAGCCCAGGTACATATAATCGGTAATTTGTTAGACCAATTAATTTTTTTTTCATCTCTCCCTTCACTTTTTAATTTCGGGGTTTCATTTCAGTTTATGAAACCTTTAAAAACTTTGTGAAATGATTTTAGTTTCAGTTAAGAAATGCTTTGAAAGCTTTTCAAATCTTTGTAAAATTTTTGAAATCTTTGTCAAATATTTGTGAAATTTGTTTAGTACAACTTAACGTTTCTCGAAGACGTTTACACATAAATCTGACTTGGGTGGCAGTTTAAGATGCATGCACTGATTGTGTGTAGAAATAAAAGTTATTCAAGTAAAAATTAATTTCATGGTATTTTATTGAACTTCATTTCCAAATAAAATAATTGTATGTATAGAAAAAACTAGACAGAATGGCTTCTCCGTTTGGCATCAGTTTTACCGTCGGAATTTCCCGATGATTTTCAGGGGCCTTCGTAATTAAAACAAGTAATGATAATAATGGATGTTTACTTTTACATTAATTTTTCACATAAACTTACTTTATTGTCAATAAGTGACAACTGAAATTCATTGTCATTTTGTTGAAAGTTATAAAGATAAATTTATTTTATCTTTATGAAGGTGATAAAAAGTGATAAAAAGTATTTGATGATGACGAATGGCGATGGAGAGTTCGAAATTATCAGACCTCATATGAGCACGTCTTCAAATTATGGAGGAGCAAGTGACATAATCAGTTCCCCAACACCAGGCGGTTCCGATATAGGAAAGACTTCAGCTTCTGGGCGGATAAATACAATGCCGCTTTCTGCCAGCAGTAATACTCTCAGTAAACGCAGCAATCGCAGTAAGCGTGCTGTCACTGGGAACATTTTCATAAAGGATTATATAAAGAAACGAAATCTCATCTTAGAACTTCTGGCTGTAGAAATTGAATTACTACTGGTAGGTAGAGTTTCTTTTGGTCTTGTCATGAAAACAAGTCTTCAGAAACATTTGACATTCGTAAGTTTTTCTACACAGGTTTGGCGAAATCCAGGAGACAGGCCAGATCTAGCAGTGCAAGGAGAGCAAAGTATCGCGGAGTGGCGTTTGAAAGCAATGAATGAACGTTGGCGCGATTATACTCGACTTGCCTGGGATATTAGTCCTGTTTTGGCAGTTTTCTTACCCGTTCGTTTGAAAAATTCGGACACTATTGTCAAGGAGGTTTGTCGACTTGTACGGCTTCGTCCTGTTAGTGTGATGCACGTGCCGGAAGCTTTGCAATATCTTGTCACCACGGATCTTTTATTAAACGATGCTCCTGAGGTGAATTACTCTTTTAAATTTGTGTTAACATTGAATTATTATTTATAAATTAGGTTTCTTCCTATGAAATAAATATATTTGCAGTTGGTATACATGTTAACATGGGCAAGGGTATCGCCGATTCAAGCATTGGCTTACTTTTCGAGGCAATTTCCACATCATCCGATTTCGGCACAATATGCAGTTAGGGTTCTAGGAAGTTATCCAGCAGATGCAGTTTTATTTTACATACCTCAACTGGTCCAGGCATTGAGACATGATTCCATGGGCTACGTTACAGAGTTTATCAAGACGATTTCCAAACGATCACAGGTATATATTGCTATTCGTATTTTTTACTTTTTACCATAGACACCTATTTAAGGCCACGAATCGTGCGAATTTTTCAACTTTCTTTGAAAAAATGCATTTTTTTAAAGAAAAATACGAAAAATCGACTTTTCATTTCATTTCTCTCACTAGTTCACTACTTAGTTTTTGATGTAATCACATTGAAATTTATCAGATATAAATTATAACGTGAAAAATTGTATAATGTATAATTGTACAATATTACAAATTGAACAACTCATTGGAGCTTTATAATTTGACGATTTTTAATCGATACTGTTTGAAATTGAAGAATTTGTTACGTGCATCATTCAAGGATCTAATTTTTTTTTTCAAAATGAAAGCATTAATAATTGAATATCATGCAATACCTGATATTCTGATTATTCTCTTTCACTTTGTGGAAGTGAAACCCAACTTCAATCAATAAGAAGTTCGATACTGCAGGTGGTGGCACATCAATTAATCTGGAATATGTACACGAACATGTATATGGATGAGGATAAACAAATCAAAGACCCCGCCCTTTTCGATACATTAGATTCATTGGTGAAGAGTCTTCTAGGCGCACTCTCAGGACCAGCAAAGCAATTTTATGAGAGGGAATTCGATTTCTTTGAGAAAATTACGAGCATTTCTGGAGAAATCAGGCCTTACCCGAAAGGCATGGAGCGAAAGCAAGCGTGTCTTCATTGTTTAAGAGAGATCAAGGTTCAGCCAGGATGTTATTTGCCTTCCAATCCTGAAGCGATGGTTATGGATATCGATTATAATAGCGGTACACCTATGCAGAGGTATGTTCCTGAAACTCGAGAATTTTAATTAATATTTGTAGTGATTATGAACCGTGTGTCACATAGTACTTTTAGTAAAATTTGTACAAACAGTCCCCCTTACCGTGCTTGCAAAAGTAAGTAGTATTTCAAAAAGGAACTATAGCCAATTTACGTCTGCACAGTACTTTTTTCTCACGCCTTTCTAAAAAGCGCCACTTTCAGCACACTTTGCCAGCACGAAAAGGGGGTTCCTTTTGGTGCACGTATTACAAAAAATCTATTACTTATTTTTAGCGCTGCCAAGGCACCTTTCCTTGCCCGTTTCAAGGTGCAACGATACGGAATCAACGAATTAGAAAATATTGCAATGGCTGTGTCTTTAAATACAAAACTAGAAACAAAGTGCCCAGGAATTGAATCATGGCAAGCTGCGATCTTTAAGGTTGGGGACGATGTTAGACAGGATATGTTAGCTCTGCAGGTGATCAGCATTTTCAAGAATATATTCCAAAAAGTGGGACTCAACTTGTTCTTGTATCCATATAGAGTTGTTGCTACCGCACCTGGTGTAAGTTATTGTGCAAATTTTTTATATTTGTTTTTACGTATGGGGCAATATTTCTCAAGTTTATACGGAGAGAAAAATGGAAGTATAATAGCAAATTGAGCTATTCCTGTTAAAGTATGGAACTTGAACATGCAAAATTGGTTCGAAGTTTGTACAATATTTACTGGAACCCCATGCCCAGTTAGCGCGGCAAGTTTCTGTATCTACTACCATAGCATAAAGCGCGTGACAATACTGCTCGAGCGTATGCTTTGAAAGCAGTATCGTCTGCGAGCAAAGCCATCCACTAACCGTGCTACGGCTGCAAGAAACCCTTGCGATTTCGGTATGGGATTCTCGCAGCGGAGACCTTAAGCTTATCGCGCATGCGCTCCGTGGACTCTAACTTGTGAAACAACAAGCCGCCAGTAGGTGTGGCTACGATAACAAGAAAAAATCTGCTGCAAACGCTAAGTTGTCTGATCAAAGTCTTAGTCAAACTTGGGCAGAGTGATGTCCTATTGGATAGTAGTTAATGGGGCAAAAATGTTGTCCTTTGGATAAATAAATAAATAAATATCTACCGAAGAGGAAGGCGTGGAAATGTTGTGATTTCCGTGGTGGGAGGCCTTCAGGTTCTAATCAGATGAGAAGTCTGGAATAGATAAACCAGAGGGACCGTATCTCGAGGTCTGACTCTTCTAGAGAACTGAAAATTTCTGTTCTATGGAACCTAAACTAAGGAACTATCCTTCCCGGAGGTAATGGCAAAGCCCCCTGGAATATCGAAAGGTCTGAGTCGGCATGCCCCCAAGCGATGAAAAGTATTAAGGGCTGAATGGAACTAGGCTTACTAAATCCTTAAATATCCCGGCGTGCCCCCTCAATTCAGACGATAACGGCAGGATCACAAAGGAGCTGTCTGAACGGAGACTTTAAGACACTAGGTCGAATCCCTTATGGGTCAATATTATCTCCCTGCAAGCGGGACTCTGCAGGGAGTGATTTTTATTTCCCTAGCTACTCGTGGGTCTTTTTATGGCTGATAAAACTAAAGCAAACTTAAAAAATGAGGGCTCCGTCTCAGGGTCATTATCTAACTCACCGTCAAAAATGGCGGCTCCACAGGGGTCGTCCCCTTAGAAACGGTGGAGAACAATACTGGACGTGGTGATCTAGAGGACTAAGTGTCTCCAAAGGTTGCAGAGAGTGACCATACTGATCCCCGGTACCCCCGAGGATCTGACGATCGTTCTGGGGCGCACAGTGGGCTTTTTCGTAAAATTTTATTCCAAGACCTAATATCCTTTGAAAAAATTGACTAAAAAGGACTATCCTGAAACGAGGTTGAAGCTAGTTAATTACAGAGTAAGGGGAAATTATAGAGAAAAGTTGGTCCGAATTTCTCGGCCTGGAAATTCTACGGAAAGTCCGTCTTACTTTGACAACAAATCGAAAAAGTGTTAGGAACTTTACAAAAATGGTCATATCTCACCAGAAACATGTACGATACAAAAAATTCCGCCAAGTAAAAAGTTATCAGTACAATCAACATATAGTTGGTGAAATCAAAGTTTTCCAAGTAATTCTTGTATTTAATTCTATTGTTTTAAATAAGACAGAAAATCTCCCCAATATTTCCTTTTTTTCCTCTTTAACACATTCTCAAAGCTTCCGTCATTTTTTCAATTCAATTTTTAAAATTTAGATATCTTTTAGAATTACTTGGCGAACTTTAATGTCCCAAACTATATGTTGATTGTAGTAATAGATTTGTACTTGGAGGAATGTTTTGCATCTATTGCAATTCCTAAAAACAAAAAAATTTATTTCTGTGGACAAAAATAAAAAAGAGGAAAGAAATAGTATATTACGACTCAAGGCCAGAAAGTTGGATTTCCGGGCGTGTGTGATATGAAGGCCGAGGCGAAGCCGAGGCCTCATATCACGCACACCAGGGCATCCAATATTTCTGGCTGCTTTTTCTTTTGTGGCCTGCTTCAGCACGCGCGCCACCTCGCGTAGCGCCGCTGCTGCTCTCGGGTCAGCTGAGCGGATGCATGAGATTCGGTCGCCCGCCCGACTTTTGCAAAGCCGAGGCGGAGCCGAGGTTTTGCTGGTCGGGGCGGGTATCAAAAACACATATTTTTTCTTAATACTTCTTCCTCGTCCGCCAGACGAGCAAGAAGCATTTTTGAGGTCTTGTGCCGTCTTTTTATACACAAAAATCGCAACGACACTTATCGATCGGTTTTGAGGTTGAACACACCGACGGTCTCTTTTTTCCATTCACCTGTCAAGATAAATATTTTTCAGAGGCTAAGTACAGAATAACACAATACTGAGCGTTGCTACGTCTGGTTGCTACGTCAGCAAGCCACAAAAATCTCGCAGCCAATCAGAGATCGTGTTAACTCTAGCAGGCCGCAAAAGCCACTGTTCCCGGACAGAAATGCGTCCGGAAAGACGTACTTTCGGCTAGGGGATGAAGAAAAATAGGTTTTCATGAATCTTGACTTTCTCTTATTTCTGTTGTGTCTATAACGGATTTGCCTTTTGACCCACACTTAGATCTCAGGCATCGAGGAGATAGCGTCGTTGTTCCCACCTTCTCTAATTTTTCTCACCTTGATAAGGGTGCTGTATGAGCACCGAAAGGTTGGTGAATATTATAAACGCTTTCATATTATGATTTTATAATAATAAAAATAAAAAATACGAAAGAAATAAAAAAGAGAAGGAAGGGGATTTGGTTAGTTGCCTTCTCATTTTTCTTTCCTCTTTTTTATTTTTGTCCAAAGAAACAAATTTTTTTTGTTTTTAGGAATTGCAATAGGAGCATTTTGTGGTGGTTGTCCAAATTTGATCGTTGGATTCTTGTTTTATTTTCAGGAATTCTATACATGAACTTGAGTATTGGACGTTAAATAGGATTTTAATCTAATTTAAAATTCTTAAATTTCTACATAATAATAACAATAATAAAACAAGTAATTAACATAAACAATGTACGATGGCTGCAAATGAAAAAAACAACTCAAAAACTATTGACAAAAGTAGGTGCATGTTAAATAACAGGTATTTAATAAAAGTATAGGAAATTCTAAAACTGTAAGACACAATTTATCGAAACTCTGTTTTCTCGGAACGGAATGGCTCCAAGATTGGGAACATATTGGAGGAAAATTTTGATCACAATTTGGGTGAACTCAATTTCACAGGGACGAATTTCATCCATGAATAGGGACGAATAGGTTGATTCTACTATCCTATGGAGAGGATCGTGAGAATAATTTGTTTCAAAGAAACTTTCTTCTTGCTCCGATCATACGGGGAAGATCGCAAGATCAAATAGGGTCCCATCTCCGATCCTACGGAGAGGATTGTGAGGAAAGGTTCGATTTTCGCAAAGGGTTTTATTTACCTAGACTCCGATGCTACAGAGGGTCGCCAGTAAGAGTTTTCGATTGACAAAATTTAATCTTTCTCCGATCCTACGGAGAAAATCGTGAGAAGGAAGCCCGATTTAAGGAAAATATGTAAGTAAACTCCGATCCTACAGAGAGGATCGTGCCTTGGTTCAGTTCAAAATGCTTTAAATTGTCTCCGATCCTACACAGAGAATCGCAAGCCGGATTTTTTAAAAACAACTTTTAAACTCCGATCCTACAGGGATGATCGAGAGTGGGATTACTTTTAAAAGGATCATTTTTAAACTCGGATTCCACAGAAAGGATCGAGAGTAAGGGGGGATTCAAAAATGGTTTTAAATTGTCTTCGGTCCTGCAGAGAAGATCGGGAGAAAAGAAAAGACCTCTCTATGAAAAAATGCAAGCACATCATTGAAAATACCCTAAGGGGATTTTGTTTTCAAAGAAACGAAACAATTAGCGATTTAAAAATAGGATATTTTGAATCTACATGTTTTTGCGATTCCAGACATATGTAATTTATTTAAAAATGTTTGAAATTTCAATAAGTTTAGTATATGGAACTGTGGGGATGTCGGACCAAGGGAAATTTGTTCTTATACGAAGAGAAAAAAATGGTTTCTAGAGTTCAACAAAGAAAACTTTTTATTGAAGGTGGTAAACTCCTACGTCTCAGAGCGAGGATCAATGAGAGGGTGACAGGGTTGCACTCGTAGCGTTGCTCGAACGAGGCTGCGGAGTTGAGAAAATTGCGACGCACACTCGACGAGGACTCGAGTCGTTCTGAAATTTCATTTTCAGGCTGTCGACGCATTTCCAAAAGGCTCGGCCGTGAAGAGACCGTTTGTTCTCGACTTTTTCAAACTAAAACTGAAAAACGCAGTTTGCACGGTCACTAGAGTTTTCTTCGAATCGGCCACACAGCATAGCTGTGTGGGTACTCGAAGAATAAAGATTAGAGGCCCCACAATCTTGACGAAGGCCAAAACTATATATATATATATATACCATTAAACCATTTCCCTTTCAGGGTAGGCGTGACACTACCCGATTCGGGTAGTGTTTCTAGGTTTTTCTTGTAGTTATAAATAACTACAAGTGTGGGCTCACCACACCCACGATGTGCCAACAGCACTCATGTCAGTATTCTTGAATGATCACCCATCCAAGTACTAACCGCGTCCAACGCTGCTTAACTTCAGTGATCTGACGAGAACTGGGTTTTTCAGCGTGGTATGGCCGTTGGAAGAGAGAAAATGCATGGACTGGACCCTGAGAGAAGCGGTCTTTATAATTTACTTTGGAGAGTCTCTTTGACAAGTTACCTGACATATTTATTGCTTTATTACCTCTTTCTCAAACTTACTCTGTGATGTAATGCGTCTCTGAAATTTTCTAAAATGAAACACCTATTTTTTCTCACTGCACTTAGAAATTTTCAGGTTCCAACTTTACACTAAACACGTGCGCTTTTATGGCAGGGTGAATGTGGCACAGCCGCCACAGAACAATTGATTTTCGAATTTAGAGCTTGTAAAGTTTTCAAATTTTTTAGTCAAATCACATATGCCTGGAATCGCAAAAATATGTAGATTCCAAATATGCTATTTTCAACTCGCTAATTGCAGCGTCATTTTTTTTTTATTTCGTGATTCGAACGTGCTTATGGACAAAGTGTCACGTACGATAAAAACACTTTTATTTTCCAAATATAATCCCCGAAAAAAAAGCTGCCTAAACTTCTGAGAAAATGAGACTTAGAGAAATTTGGTATTTTAACTGCCCGTGTGGGGGGGGGGCTTCCCCTAAACTGAAGGAAGGGCGCGTCAGAAAGGGCACGTCCTACAATGGGTAGAGCGTGTCAGACATGTAGAGGAAGAATAAAGTATCAGAGAAAAAATAATGATACAGCTTACCAGTACAGAGCTTAGACTACCGCTAGTTGAACACACACGTACCAAATTTTTAAGAACCAAAAGGAACGAAGCGGTTCTGGTTCTTTTTTTAAATTTTGTCTTGTTGTCGACAAAGCGGACTTGTTAACCCACTCTAGTCCTTTATTAGGTACCCGCGAGAGCCACACATCAGGCAAGCACCTGTCACTTCTCTGAATCTTCTTTTATGAGAAGTAGAAAATGTCTATTCCTCATAAAGGAGAATTGCAGCCTTGCGAGAAAATTACCCTGTCTCGTTTTGAGATTCGAGAAAAAGTAAAATTCTCTAGGCTGGACTAATTTCGTTTTAAGCAGGCTGGATAGGACACGAAAATAACGTCACTCCCGTTACCGGTCCGGGAAAAGTATAGACCCGCTAAACCGGGATAGGACGCGATGAAGAACCGTTCCCGTTACGGTCCTGCCTCCCGTCGCACAGAGTTTAAATTTTTCGTCCGGATTGCCAATTTCGCTGATCGACCACTCGATCGGTACCTGCGGCTTATCCCTATTGCCCATCCGGGAAAAGTATAGTCCCGACTAAACCCGAATAGGACGCGACGACTGACGTACCGGGAATTTGTCATCCAATGTCACGGTGGAATTTGAATCGCGACGTACGGACGGGCGAAAACTGGAGTTGATCTGCGTCACGTCACATCACTTAGAAGACTGCGATTTTTAACTTCTGTCTGATGGTTTATAATTGAGGCGATTCAGGTAGGGATTTTTGCAGAATTTGGATTAGGAAGGTAGGGATACGCTCTGAGAGTCAAATCAGCGTTTGTAAAATTGACGAGCCAGGTAGCTTGATTTCTAAGTGTGCGAGAATTGTATTGCCAAATGCTTTCGTTTGAATTTTTGCATCTGTGAGTCAGGTACCTCGTCAGCACTTTACGGAAGTAAGGTGCTTCGAAGTCTTTCATGCTTCCAATAAGAAATTTTCTTTTAATTTTCAATTCGCATCAGAATTGATGCAGGTTGGAATTTTCAACGTTAAGTATATATTAATTCCAACCCTTTTTATTGCTTAAAGAAGCGAGCATTTTGGCGTTACGAATTTTCGCTGAGTGGACACGTGGTATTGTCTTGGTATCACCACGTGCTCCTACTATCAAATTATGGTGGATAGCATGTAGGGTGAGGAGCGAGACGAACTTATGGGAGGATAGCGCGGAAAGAGGAAGAGAAAGACAAGAGAGTCGAGGTGCATTGAACTGCTGTGGTCGTAGCGTATAGCTTGCTTGTGTGCAAAGAGGGAGACACGCTTATGACCAGAATATAGGGAGGAAGGAGGAGGCAAGACCGTGTGTGAAGCATAGAGGCTTGCCATCGTCGCGGCAGCGCAGCTACATACAGAGAATGAGACAGCGATGTTTGAGGCCGTCAGAGATTGAGAGAGAGAGAAGCGGAATAGGAGCCTGCCGCGTGTGTGTGTGTGATCGCCCAGCATAGCGAGTGAAACCACACCCTCGTTCCTTTTGGACCCTTACAATGATCTTAATCTAGGTTTTTAGGAAAACTTTAGGAAAACTCCATTCAGTTCAATGTTTCGTGGTCATTTTCATACACACATCCTCCTTTCGCAATCCACCCTTACATCATTGAGTGGGTTGGGGGAGGAGACCTAATTTTTAAGTACCTGTAAAAAAAACATTTTCATCAAAGAATAATTTTAATTCTTGATTAAAATTATTCTCTTAAGCTTTTGCTCTCCTCATTCGCAAGTTGGCTCGCTGTTAGTCCCCGGGAGCTTGGAATGCTGCGTAAGCATTCTGATAGTAAGCTCTCAGGTTACGAGCGAGCAGAGAGTCCCTTGAAACTCATATAGAGTTTTGAATCAATGTCGCTTGAAATAATATTTCGAGCTACATTAATTATTCTGATAAAATCTTGGAAATTCGCTCGTAACACAAAGGGCCCCTACTTTAGATGATCGGTCACCTTGGGCCTATTTATGGCTGTATTTTAGTGGTTTATTCCTATCTATTCTAGTCAACGACCCAGGTAGATCGAGTTCCTGTAGCAAGTTTGAATGGCTAAGCTGCGACGATAATAACGGAAGCCACATTTAAGAGCTTGAAATACAAAACTGACTTTTGTTTTCAATTTTGAAATAAGGGACTTGAAAGTTACAAAATCAGAATGTACGAATCTATACGATTACAAATGTATTAAATTTGCCTTGATAAGTTCAAAATACATGACGTTTTGTAAGAATCTCGTAAACTATACGAGATGTGTAAAAACAGATAATATTTTTAGATTCATCGTCAGGACATTACTATACATATATAAATAAATAAGTTGTCACAAATAAATGCATGTAAACAAATAAACAAAAATTTGTAATGTAAAAAGGGATTAGTTTAATGAAGACTTTATGACAGCCAAACCTTCCTTAACTGCCTCTCGTGTTTCGGAATCCTCAAGGTTGGACCGCCATAAATTAAAACATAAAAAAGGACACAAATCTTTCAGGCCAACTCTAGAGACGAAATCATTCAAATAGAGACTGACAATACACTGAAATTTGTATGACCCGGCCTGACATTTTCGCTTGAGACGTTCCTGACATTTCCTTTCGGTAGGGGAAACACGAGGCTGGAAGGAGGGAGGTCCTCGCTTAACACCGGTCGGTTTTAATCTGAAGCAGTGTTGCCAGATGACTGAGACTCTTTCCCCCTAGATTTGGTCTCATTTCGCATTAAAAAAATTCCCCCAGATTTTGTTTTATTTCTCACTAAAAAAAAAAATTTCCCCTAAACTTAAAAATGTATTTTGACAGTAAAATTAAATTACGTACATGAGTAACTTCGATTTATCAAAATTAGGAACACAATTTTTATGTAATGCAAAGATTTTATTATTTAATTAAATAGATTTTGAAAATTTAAATCAATGTCCAAATACACTGATGGTGAAAAATAATTTGTTGCAGATTCATTAAAAAAATAAAGTTTCGTCCCATGCAATTGGTATTATTGCTTTGCCCTCACTCTGCAGACATCTTATATTTCTACCCTTTCAAAATAGATACTTTCATTCCAATTCAAAACGTTAGACGTAATTTCCAGAAAGCTTCTTCTTCTTTTGCTTCTGGGCAGACACAAACACAGTCATGAGTTCGTCGTTAACGTGAATGGTTTACCGAAGAAGACTTTAGAGTATAGACTGTCGAGTGTCCAATCACAAACTACGAATTCGTATGGGTTTAGTCCGCAGAAATGATTGGCTAAACACGTAGTAACTATGCATAGCTATCAATAAAAACGCAGAATGACACGCGTCGACCAATAGGGATTAAGCATTCATTCTAATGCAGAATCTAATAGAGGGAATGGCGAATGACTAAAAGCCCAAAAAACCCCTAAATCTAGTGGGAAACCCCCTGATCTGGCAACACTGAACTGAAGAAATGGACTCGTGGCTTGGACTTAGGACGCTTGTGGACTGGACGTCGACCCGGGACCCGTCCGTTGCACCGAACTTGGCGTAAATTAGGTATTTCAGATTGAGTGGGGCAAATCCAAGATGTCTGCATGCCGATAGACAAACAATAATACCAATTGCATGATACAAAACTTTATTTCTTTAATAACTCGAAAAAAATGAATCTTCACTATAAATTTATTTGGACATTTATTTTTTACTTCTCAAAGGCTATTCAATTAAATAATAAAATCGACAAACAATTTGTAACGGTTTTATTATTTTATTAAATAGCTTTTTAAAAGTAAAAAATAATAACCAAATACACATGTGGTGAAAAATAATTTGTTTCTAAGTTAATAAAAAGATATTAAGTTTTGTCCCATGCAGTTGATATTATTGCTTGGCCCTCACAATATGAAATACCTAATTAAGGGCGAAAATGATTTGGGGACGAATATGAAAATACTCGAAAAGGCTTGAAGGTCAGGGAATTATATATAGGGAATCCAAATCTAATATCAGAATTTGAACATTGAAAATTTACAAACTTCTAATATAAAATACAAAATACAGCTGTATGGACATTAACCCCACTTTAATTTTATTATAATTCCTAATAAAAAATGTTTCCAGTGGTAATATAGAAACAGAGAATCACATAATTGATGCCAGTTCGTACCGCGCTATATGATTTTGCCAAAAAAGAAGTTTTTTGAAGAAAATACACAAAACAGTCTTTTTAGCAGTATTTTTTTGAAAAATAAAATGTTAAAAATTTTGTATCGACGATTTTTTTTATTTTCATTTTTTTTTAAACTTATGCCTTTTTTCAATTAAATTTTTTCCCTCTTTTTTCAGAAACTAATAATCTACAAAAAAATTTCTCAGTTTTTTAAATTAAAAAAAAACGATTTTTTATCAATGTTCAAAGCACTAAAAACAAGCGTCCAGATCTGAAACCGCCTACTATATCCTTTAATCCCTCGAAAGTTGTTGCCTTTTTCTAATCAATTTTTTTTGGCCTTTGTGCAGCACTAAAATATCCCTAGGAAGAACTTTTTTTTTTTAATTTAATATTATATTTTGCAGAACATTTTTCGTGAAAAGGAAACTGTGCTAAGTGAATGTTTTGGGGCATATTTGTTTTTGTTGTTCACGAAATTCAACCCACCATTTTAAATTTAGAAATTCTGATATATTTCGATTCAATGACCACGAAAACCTAAAGTTGAACATTTTTCTAAAGTTCCTGTCATTTTTCGAATTTAGCGCACGCCAAATTAATGTGACCATTGTTGTGCCATTTCTACCATTTTTCTAATTTAGAGTCCGCCATATCGGAGCCGCCACTTTTGATTTTGAAATTCTGATATCGAAAATTTGATACCGAAAAAAATTTACTTTATAACTTTCCTTTATCCTGCAATTAATTAGCTTTAACTTCGTTCAAGGGTCATCCATTGTGGTCAATTATTTCGAGTGATGTTAGATTGTGGAACCAAATTTTACAAAGTAGCCCACTGTGGGGCCCTCGAGGCTCTAAAATATAGACCCTATTTGGAGGCTGGTAGGGTCACCTTCCAGGAGAACCGACCTATGAATTATGAACGGGCCTAGAAGCGATCAGAGATGCCTCAGTTTAGTCGATCAGTGGCTCAAGCGAGAATCTTAATGATGCGTATAAATTCGCAGCACAGCAATAGTGCTTTGACGGTTTTAACCAGGGCATGACAGTGGTGCAGGCAGACATAGCAATAATCCAAGAAACTTGGTTGTGCAGGGGAAAGATTAGCTAATTATGAGGGTCTGGCTCCATATATAAGAGCTCACGCGAAAAAGCAACAAGGGCCTACGTAGCCATAGAAAGTATGAATGCATTGTTGGTGCCTGAGCTCTGCTCTAGGGACCTCACCATTAATAAGGCGAGACTCAGGGGTGTAAGCGCAACAAGATTAAAGGCGTATGCTGCCCCACCGTAATTCCCGAGCGATGCTGGGGGTTCGGCATTCTAGAAATATTAAGACTCTCATTCAGCACTGCCAAGAGAATAAGATCCTTCTGCTGAGAATAACTGAAGAGCAAAATAGTTGGCTGGAGACGCTCTGATGAAGAGTTTCTCTGAAACCATAAATACAGGGTGTCCCAGGAGTTTTGTCGTTCCTTGTAATAGCGGATAGGGCAAAAAAATCAAATCGAAAAGTCCCAAAACATTTTTGGGTCCACTGCATATTTAGGGTACTACAGGGCATTGAAATTGCATGTAGTTAAACATCTAGTTGCAAGTGTGCATGCGACCCTGAAAAGCAGTTCCTCCTACGTCGGTAACTTCACCTTGCTTCGAGCATTAAAAAAAACAAATGCGATTACGAATTTATTTGTCTGTTTAAATCGGATGGGCTCAAGTTTTATCGAAGCGTAAAATAACATTGCAAAAAAATTAATTCTGTTATTTAAACATGTTCGAGATAAAATATTGGCTCACTGAAATTCGGTCCATGGAAAAAATGGAAATGTGGGTTAGGTTCTCCGAAATTTGGTGAGCGTAGAACAAATAATTTTAGTGAACCTAGATAATTCGTACATTATTGCAAATACTCAGTGACCGGCGCTGATTAACTCTCTCTCTCGTTTTTCTTATAGAAGTCTTTGAATTCCACTAAAATATTTTGAATTCTTCTAAAATTTTTAGGATACACGTTGAATTATTGTAAATTCCTTCAAGTCTTTTGAATTCTGCAGAATTCTCTCGAATTATTAGACTTCACATGTTATCTTTTGAAGGTTTTAAAGAATTTTCTTGAAATATTTAGGATATTTCTTTATTTATTTTTAATTTTCTAAATTCTTAAAACATGACATTTTTTTCAACTATTTCCAAATTCAGCAACTTTCGTCGACGGGTGAACTGCTACTGGACTACTATAAGTTTAAAAAATGTTCACATTTCTGCAAAAGTTTGAATAAGTCAGTGAAAAAAAAATCGCTAAAGAACGTAACATACTTCACTGTGAAGATAATTTTATTGCGAACAAATTCTCTATTCATGACACGGTCATACATTAATTATAAATAAAGTTACAGTTGGGTGAAAGTACAAAAACACGGTCAACAGCGTCAATTTCACGACAATGAAATTTTACTTGTTATATTTTGTTGAAAAATCAATAGAAATGAAGCGAAAAAAATCAGGCGAATTCGTTGACATTTTCTGTAAATGTATACGTCATAAAAATTGAAAAATTTAAATAATTGTAGTTTACAGAGTTGATTATAGAGGAGGACCTTACCTCAGCTCCAAATTGTGATAGAAAGATCAGCTAAAGCTTGAAATAAGCTACCTGATGTCTGTAACTTGGAGAAACTAAAAAAAGCCAAAGGCGTAGGAAAGTGATATTCTCTTGAGAACATGAATTTAACTTCTCACGCTGACAGTTCCACTACAGAAAAATAAGAAACTCCCAGAGGAAGATAAGAGTGTCGAACACTATTTTTCTTTATAGAATACTATGCAAAACCCGGGATGTGTAGACTTGAAGAAAAGTTGGGGGGGAGGGGTCTGGGGCGGAGCCCCCGCGGGGGGTTCGGGGGCGGAGCCCCCCGCAAGACAAAAAATATCTCCCAAAATGTTTATCTTTCCTGAAAATAAAAGAAAACATAACTCGTCGCATGTTGTCTGCTTCCTCTATCATTTTTTGTAGGTCATCGAAACTTGCAATGCTGTCTTCGTCAGCGAAATCCATTTCTATGATTTTTTTTCTGTTTGCACCTTAGCTTGTAATAAACTCTTTAATCTCTTCATGCAACGAATTACTTGAAAGAAAATGAACGAAAACAAGCTGTCACGAACGAAATAAACCCAACCTCACCCAAAATGATGTTCGCATAGTAACCGCTTACGACGCTAGGTAGCCACCGGTGGCCAAAATCTTTTGGTAACCGTGGAGACCATTTTGCTAATCGGTGACAGCGTTTTGGTTATCGATGCTGGGGATTTTGCTCATTGCTTTAGCGCCCAGTGCGGAATCGGCCATTTTCGATGTCTGTAAACGGTGGGCAAACGAGGGTTTAGCATATATGTGTAAAGAAAAAAATATTATTGGAGAAAAATGATCGCATAAGATGAAACTAATTAAATATCGAAAAATTAAACACTTGAGCAATTTCCAGGTCAACTCATCTGAACAATTTCATCTACTGTTAGTAATTTTGTTGAAAATTCTAGTATTCGTCCTCCGAGGTGTTTGAAAAAAAAACCATAAAATAATTGTTTAGAAATTCAAAAAACGAATGAGATATACAAAATTGAACATTTTTGTCCTTTCATTAAACTTTCGTAACTTTGGTAATTTTAATTATATTAAGATGTACTTTTTTTAAATTATCCAGAATAAGGCGTAGTTTTGAAAAAATAGAATAGTACCAGCTTGATAGAATTTTTTCCATAGATTCAGCTCTTGAGTCGAAGTTGATGCAAAGAAGTCGCAAAAGTTCAAATATGTGTCAGTGCTTACAAAATTAAACAAAAAATCATTATTTTTCACTTTTTAACGAGTTTTAGTAACTTTCAAGAATATTTATTATTTTCAAAGTTGGACCAATTTTTTGAAAACATCCAAATTTTACGTTTTTTGCAATATTTTTTTGTGAAATTGAGATTTTTCCTTCAAGTTGGGCATATCAGGCGGATAACTTTATTACCTTTCGCGTTATCATGGGTGACCAATTTTCATGTTAATATTATAAAAATTAGGTCACATTAGCAACAGCTCAAAAAATAGGAATGTGTATAATTTCCCCTGGTAGTGTATTTGTAATGTTTGGAAAAAATTATGCACTTCATATGAAAATATGAAAGTAAATTGACGTAAATGTTTATATCAATAACAAAGTGTAATAAAAAAAATTAGTTTCATCAACTGCCATTTTCTTAATAATTAAAATAAATATTTTCTGCGCCTTTGGGCAGTTATAACTTGTTGCACCCGTATTTATTTTCAGACTTCTGGAAGAGTTACTGATTTGGGACTGAGTGGAAGAGACTGAATGGAAACCCTGGAGCGGACAATTATATTGTCTGGATCAGTTACACTCGCCGCTCCCAAGCGACATAAAAAAAAGCGTAGAAACAATAATTGCTAATAGCCAGTTACTTAATAATTTTGAAACTTTATTTCTTATGTTATTGTAGTATTTGATTTTTTTTACTTATGTCAAGCTTTAGCTGAGCTTTCTATCACAATTTGGAGCTGAAGTAAGGTCCTCCTCTATAATTAACTCTGTAAGCTACTATTATTTAAATTTTTCAATTTTTATGACGCATACATTCACAGAAAATCTCAAGGAATTCGCCTGATATTTTTCGCTTCATTTCTATTGATTTTTCAACAAAATATAACAAGTCAAAGTTCACTGTCGTGAAATTGATGCTGATGACCGTGTTTTTGTACCTTCGCCCAACTATAACTTTATTTATAATTAATGTATGACGGTGTCATGAATAGAGAATTTGTTCGCAATAAAATTATCTTTACAGTAAAGTTTGTTACGTTCTTCAGTGATTTTTTTACTGACTTATTCAAACTTTTGTAGAGAGGTCAACATTTTTTTAACTTATAGTAGGATGCACACCATGTTTTTTTAATTCTGCAGAATTCTGTATAAATCTTTGAATTGACTTGAAAAGATTTGAATTTTTTTAAATCTTTTTGAATTCTTTTGAAAAATTTAGGATGTAATTTGATTTATTTTGAATTTTACGAATTCTTCTGAAAACATGGCATTCTTTTCAACTATTTCCAAATTCATCAACTTTGGTTGACGGTAAATTACTACTGAATTAAGATGTATTCATTTTTTTAAATCTGCAGAATTCTAAGAAATCGAGAGAATTCTGCAGAATTTAAAAGACTTGAAGGAATTTAGAATAATTCAAGGTCAGTTCTAAAGATTTTAGAGGACTTCAAAGAAGTTTTAAAAAATTCAAAAGATTGCGATTGAATTCAAAGACTTCTGCAGAATTGAAAAAACGAGTGCATCTTAATTCAGTAGTAGTCTACCTTCGATCAAAGTTGATGAATTTGGAAATAGTTAAAAAGAATTTCATATTTTCAGAAAAATTCAGAAAACTAAAAATAAATCAAGTTATGTCCTGAATTATTCAAGAGAATTCAAGTATCTTTAAAAGAATTCCATGCTTTCAGAAGAATTCAGAGAATTCAAAACTTTTTATTGAATTCTACATTAATCAGGGATGGTCACTGATTATTTGCAATAATGTACGAATTAGCTAGGCTTACTGAAATTATTTGTTCTACTCTAACCAAATTTCGGAGAGCATAGCCTACATTTCCATTTTTTTCATGCACCTTATTTCGGTGAGCAAAAATTTTATCTCGATCATGTTTAAATAAAAGAATTGATTTTTTGCCAAGTTATTTTACGGTTCGATAAAACTTGAGCACATTATGATTTAAACAGAAAAGCACCTTTGTAACCGCATTTTTTTTTAATGCTCGAAGCAAGGTGAAGTTACCGCCGTAGGAGAAATTTCTATCTTTTCCTGGGACACCCTGTATATTTTGTTTCAGCTGGACCTAAGCACATCCAAACGAAGCACCGAGAGTTCTGTGAACATACCAAGGATTCTCGGTAAGAAGGAATGCATTAACGAGGAGACACCACGGCTCATGGATAGCAAAGCCACTCGATGTGCTACTCAGCCGTTTTCGGAAAAACGGCTTTGAAATTTTAGCCACGTCCTTATACTCGGAAATTATTTTGTTCGTCAGCCGATGAGATAGCTCAAGTGGTAACGTCTCAGGACTTGCAGCCTAAAGGTTGCGGTCTCGAAACTCTCTACTTGCATTTTTTTTTCATTTTTTTCAAAATTGTTTCTAAAAAAATGATTCTATTACAATTTTATATTGCGATTATATTGCAGTTAAGCGAAAATAAAAATTTATAATGCTTTTTTTCAAGAAAAGTCGTTTTCTCAAAGGTAAAACTTTCTTTTTGTCAAACTATTATTTGAATACTAATGTTTCGTATATTTATTTCTTTTAAGCTGTTCTTTTTGTTCATTTGAAGTATTTTATTTCCTTTTGTAATAGTAAATTGTATATTCAAATAGGGTCTTATTTTCCTTCTTACAAAAATTACCAAATATCTAATACAAAAAATGGACTAATGG
>CAKNYM010051277.1:275007-340088 GCA_932195095.1 Andricus curvator
ACCCACACTATTTGTACCGCTAGCGGTACAAATAGCCACGTCGTTAAATAAATGTACAGCTGGCGGCTGTATTGAATGGTAACCAAGATGGCCGTGGAGCTGGTATGAGCGAGTTGGACGAAAATGGAACGTTTTTCGGCTAGACCATGAGTAGGTTGGATCATGGTTACCACAACCTTACCGACCACCCGACACGGCGATCGGTCCAGTGCAGCCTCTCGTCGCTGGTCGCAGAGTCACCGCATGTGAGTTCGCCTACTCGTCATGGTTTCGGTGGTGCACTAGCAGAATTTCATCCTTCGGCATCGTCGGCTTGTTGTTTACATGTTGTCAGTTCCTTGCATGTCGATTTCCAGTGACGGGTTTCCTCCGGCTCCTGATCGAGTATATTGGATTGGGAAATGCGTGTACGTTGTCTTCCCCGTTGGTTCACGCTGAATCTTCCCCTCTTAGCTTCCATCTCGGCACTGACTCACAATATTACAGGTTCGTTGCCAATTTCTATTTTCTAACCAAACTAGATCGGGTTCATCTCGAAACTCTAAGCGCATATTTATATAGAACAAATTACTCAACGTATTTATTATCCTAGGCTGGAAGTCCTGGCTTGACGGTAACTTCGATAATTCTGTGCGCGTGACGTTTCGAAATCCAGGAAAGTTTATCTTACAGTCACGTGAGTTTATTCTCTAAAACCACGTTACAATATATATAATTTATTATGACAAAAAGAAGTAAAATACTTCAAATTAACAAAAAGGACAGCTTAAAAAATATAAACATACGAAAAATTGGCATTAAAACAATATTTTGGCAAAAAGAATGTTTTACTTTTGAAAAAATGAGTTTAAAAAAAAGCATTAAAAATGTTTATTTTCGCTTAATTGCAATAAAATCATTTTCATTAAGAAGCAATTTAAAAAAATGAAAAAAATGCAGGTAGCGAGATTCGAGTATGAGCCTTGTTGCCTCCTTGTAAAATAAATTAAAATGATTTCAAATATGGCGAGATTCACAACGTTTTGAATCCAAATGAATGAATACTTTTTAATTCTGTTAAAGAGGGTATAAATTGAAGATAAGTTAATCCTGTTAAATGCCGTAAAATGAGGACGAATGTCGAGTCAATTTAATTCCCTCCGTTAAGTATAATTATCAACATTTTAATCCCGAATAATTCTTTCTTACTCAAAGTGCACTTAAGGCAATTCCGAACAATTCCTCCTACGGTCAAATTCAGAACACTTTGAAATCAAACGAATGTCGTTTTTTCCGTATTTGAAATAATGTTAATTGATTTCAATACACACCTTCTTAGCGGGTTGACGACAGGCAAAAGCCATTCTGGGCTATACGCACAGAATGATCAGAGCCAGAGGAATCTTAAAGTTATCCAAGAAAGATCTAAGGATAATGGTTCACATGCTCACAGGGCACATAAATTTGAAGTATAACAAGCACAGAATGGGATTCAATCCCACGACACTAGTCACTAGGATCCGCCTATAAACTAATTTTTGATAGGGATTTTTCACGCATTTTTCATTGGACCTTTTTTCGTAAAACGGGATTTTAAATTTTTGTTTGAGCTAGAAAGGAAGCTTAGGTTTTTCCCTTAAGAAACGCGAGATTTTAAAGTTGCATTTTAATTTTTTATTGACAAAAATAAGTTTTAAGGAGGAGCATGCGGCACTTCGAGATCATAATAATATCTGGGAAAAAGTTTTAAATACGTTATAAAATATAAAAAAGAGTTGAGAATATTACTTATTTCGTGAGAATGCCACAATACTACATATATTGCGCTTCTAATTGCAAATTATGTTAAAAACCTAAAAAAAATATCACATTTGTCATTGTTTCAACAGCCATTTTTTCAGACATAAACTACACTATTTCAAATACGAATGAACAAAAAATACTGTTCCACTATTAGAAGGCGGTAATTGTGTACACAAATATTTCCAAAATTGCTCTTTACTTCTATACATTCAATAAAATATGATTATAAAAGTTTTTACGAACACGAAAATATCATGATTAGGTTTGGCAATTGAACAAAAGTTCGAAGCAATTTGATTTCATTTTTGTGTTATATCATGTTGGTACGCCTGCAAGAATTAAAAATATTCAACGTGTTAACTTCCTACCAAATTAGCGTCTTCATGCGACGTTGCAAAATTGCACATCAAATTTCGCCAACAAGTTCATTTACAGCACTTCAAAATTATTTATTATATATTAATCGGGGGTGAGTTTTCACTTTTTTATTTTTATTTACCGACACTAAGAAGGTTGATTATTCAATTTAATCAGTTTTTCAATTGATTATCCTGGATTTTAGAATAGAAATCTCCTATTCATATGATTCTGTTAGCTCAGCTTCATAAAAAAGAATTTTCATTTAATAGATTATATGTTCTACACAAAATATTACAAAATTTTTATATTTTAAAAAATGCCCGAAATTAATACAAGTGTAGCATATTTCAAACGGATTAAAAAATATAGGATTGTACTCATCACACGTTATCACACGCCCCATTATACCCAAACGACGCATGTGCACGTGCCCCGATGTTCCAAACGACTATTTTACAATTTTGATCAATATAAAATTGAAATTCGACTTTTTAAGCTCAAGGATCTTGAAGGAAAACTCCCAAGATTTCTATCTAGCCCCTCAAAAAATAAAAGTGTCCGTTTACGAAAAAAGTATAATTTATTTTTTACCTTTATGTTTGAAGGTCAAATATTTATTCCTTCAAAAAATATTACCAATAAGAAGAGCGTGAAAACTCTATCGAAACTGTACTGGATAAAACTTTTTTTATTTCTATTAAAAGAGTTCAAAATCGCAAAAACAAATGGCATATTCTCAAAAACCATTCAATGCTTATTTTTACGAATAAACGATACAAAACCCACTTTATAACTTCAAACGTCTTAAAGGTAAAAACCTAAGCTTTCTTTTTAGATAAAAAAAATGTAAATTTTTTTTTTTTTTTTTCAAAGAACTCAACTTTGTTTTCGAACTTCATTTTTTTAAGGTAAAATATTAATTTTTTCAAACATTGCTGATGATCAATGGAAAGAGCGTGCAAAAATATATGGAAATTGTAATAAACAAACCATTTTTTATTGCGATTAAAAGAGCTAAATATCGCCAAATTAGATCATATCCTGCACCTTGGTAAATATTTATCCAAATGACAAAACTTTCCCTCGTAAACTGTTATCTAATAGCATAACAGTTTGCCCAAGTTAGAGTTAGATCGCAAGACTTTCATTTTTTGAGTAGGTAAACTTGAGAAATAATGCCCCATATTTTTACTTGAAATAATGTATAATTGTTTTGTAATTAGTGTGGTGTGATAGAATGCGTTCCGAATGCGGAATCAAGAGACCAACTCGGACGGAGGCAAGATGGTGGATTGTACGAGTACTTCATAACGAAATATGGAGATGAAACGACGAAAGAATTCCAAAATGTGCGACGCAATTTCATTAAGTCGATGGCTGCTTATAGCGTCATTACTTATCTTCTTCAGATCAAAGATCGCCACAACGGAAATATAATGATCGACAACGAGGGCCACATTATTCACATCGACTTTGGTTTTATGTTCGAGAGTTCACCCGGTGGTAATTTAGGTTTCGAACCTGATATCAAACTTACAGACGAAATGGTTTTGGTCATGGGTGGGAAAATGGAGGCTGCACCCTTCAGATGGTTCATGGAACTTTGCGTACAAGCTTTCCTTGCTGTCAGGTATGTTACATTTATAAATATCCTTTTCAAGATATTTTCAGGTTTCACAACGAAAATTGCTGTAAGAACGAAGATATAAGGGCATTTTTCTCGCAAAAATAGATTTAAAAATTATGTGTTTGTAAAGGGTGATCCAACTAGAGGTTTTTTTTAAATAAAAAAACTCATAACATTCAAATTTTTTGTGGGATTATTTATTATCATTCGAAAGAATAATTCTTGACATTTATTTTTTTAAGATTATTGTCTTCAAATGTTGGCCGCAACTACGTCTCAGCTCGTCCGTCCTCAGGGTCCAATTTTCGATGACTCGTCCGAGCATTTCAAACTGTATCTGGCGAATAACACGAGTAATGTTGGCTTCCAATGCCTCAAGTGTAGCTGGCTTATCCACGTAGACTTTTGACTTAACGTAGCCCTAAAGGAAAAAGTCTAAAGGCGTGATATCACACGATCTTGGTGGCCAACTAAGCGGTCCGAAACGTGAAATTAACTGCTCACAGAAGCGCTCTCTCAATGATTCCATTGAGCTGGGACGTAGTTGCGGCCAACATTTGAAGACAATAATCTCAAAAAAATTAATGTCAAGAATTATTCTTTCGAATGATAATAAATAACCCCACAATAAATTTGAATGTTATGAGTTTTTTTATTTAAAAAAAAACCTTCAAATGGATCACCCTTTACATCCAGCTTTATTATGGTTTTCGCTTTAGGAATGCCACATGGCTATTTTGAACCCAGAAACAAAAAAAAATCGTTAGGTTCATTTTTGAGAAAAATGATTTTTTCGTTTTTAAAAATGAAAAATTTAATTTTTCTCAAAAACTATGCTAGATAAACGAAAAAAGTTTATAGACCAGAATTGTTCCCCTGTTTGAAATCCACAAAATGATGCTCTTTTCTAATATTCTATCTAGTGTTGTTTTCGAAATTTTCTAAAGGAACTGGAAAAGGATATCTCAGGGTTACTTTAAAATAGAAAAAATGGTAAATTCCTAACTGTTTTTTGCCACTAAAACAGTTCTCATGTATATTAATAAGTATTTAATGTATCAGTATGCAATAAAAATTCAATTATAGGTATATGTAACCGACGGCATTAGATGCGGGGTGCGGCGTTTTAACTAATGTCGAGCGAAAGGTTTGACGCCGAGGATAATTGTGTGCATTCGATGGGTAGGATCGAATGTCTACCTTCAAACTCGAATTTCGAAAAATCAGCTGAACTTGGGAGGTGGTTTTCTGAAGTTTTCCTCTCCCTTGGCCAAACGTCCAGGCAAATGCGAGTACTTCTAATAAATTCGGATGCAGCCGCGGGTTATCACTGTTCATGATTAAATTCATACAGTGATTCCAATCCCACCTTAGTAAAAGAAAATCTTCACAGGCCCTTACCCAGTGAAGTGGAGTCGTCTGGCGGTATATGTACTTATGCTAAAGGACTTAAATGATGCTTTAGTAGCGAGAGTGACCTGTATATACCTCTGTTTCATCGGGGTTTCAAAATAAAGGCATAGTACAATAGTTTTTTAACCGCAGTGCTAACGCCTTCAGACGGGATAATTAGAAACAACAAACGTCAGAATGACTAACAGTAACCTGAACCATCACTGTCACTACTCTCACTAGTCAATAAAAATAAATAAAAACGGTAAAAATGAGCAAATATCTGGATAACGTGAATTCTGCTCCGAAAATAATTATGTTAATGAATGTTTTCTTCTTTCAGGGGGCTTGCCCCCCGAATCCGCCACAGAAGCTCTGCCCCTCGATCCTGTCGGGATTTCACCCCGGTCCTCACCGGGGCACAGTGTGGCCAAACGCACTTTTTGTGGGCAAAATTCTGTCTACAAGCCAATTTTCAATACATTTGAATGTTTTTTTTTAATGAACATAATGCTTTCAGTTATAACGAGTCGGCGTAGAAAATCCATTGTGCCCAACTAAAGATTTTTTTTCAACAACTAAGTAAACAATATTTTTTTCCTAACTTTTTCGATCTACCTTTTTTTAAGATCTTCAGTGACTAAAGAAGAGATTAGGCCAGTATAATAACTATCTAGGAATAATTTCCAATAGATTAGAGTAAGAAAAGAATTGTTTATAATTTTTTTTTAATTAATTAACAAAAGCCATTTTCTCGTGAATCGCAATGATTAGTTCTTTGAAATTAATAGTTTTGATATTCAGTAGCTGCTCTTTGACAATAATTTAAACAATTTTTATAAACAAATACACTTCTTTCGTATGTCACACTGAATAGGCTATTTTTTTGCAGAATCAACCAAAAATGTCCTACCAATGACTCTTCGTTGTCTTTTTTCTCAAATTAACAATAATGGCCAACAGCCATACCACGCTGAAAAAACCAGTTCTCGTCGGATCACTGAAGTTAAGCAGCGTTGGGCGCGGTTAGTACTTGGATGGGTGACCATTCAAGAATACTGCATGCTGTTGGCACATCGTGGGTGTGGTGAGCCCACACTTGTAGTTATTTACTACAAGAAACTATCCACCTAGAAACACTACCCGAATCGGGTAGTGTCACGCCTACCCTGAAAGGGAAATGGCTTAATGGTATACTAACAACAAATGTTAATTATTTAAACAATATTTATAAACAAGTTCACATTTCCAAATTATTCCATGAATAGGCCCAATTTCTTGCGGAACGAACTAAAAATGTAATGTCAGTGACTCCTAGCTGTAATTTTGTTCAAATTGATAAGAAATATTAATTATTTAAACAATTTTTATAAACAAATACATAGTTTTTGTATTTCACAACGAATAGGCTCAATTTTTTGCAGAATCAATCAAAAATTTCTTACCAATGACTTCTAGCTGTAATTTTGTTTAAATTGATAAAAAATATTAATAATTTAAACAATTTTTATAAACAGATAAACAGTTTTCATATGGGGCATAATTTCTGAAGTGTACCCACCTCGAAAATGAAAGTTGTCCGATCGGGCTAAAAATTGGCCCAATTGTATTTCTATTAGATAGCACTCCTCACGCCAAAAATTAATTCATTTTGATAATTATTTATCAAAGTAGAGGGGGTACAGTTTTTGGGTTTTTTAAGCAAAGCCTTACTTTCAAACGTTTGTAACTTTTGTCCTATTGCCTTAAACAAAATTTCACTTTTAATATTTTCGATAGATTTTTTCACAAACTGTCTGGTGGTTATAACGATTTTTTTAAAGTCAAAATTTGACCCGCATTTTTGAAAATCAAAAATAAATTTGTCTTTTTTTCAAATTAGGGCACTTTTTTTTCTTCAAAATAGTTTTAAAAGAAAGCTGAGATTTTTTCCTATAAGAGTCCCAATTTTCAGAGTGGCAAATTAATTCCTCTTTGAGTAATAGAACGATAAGTAAAACAGATTCCATGATAGGGCGAGTAGCGCGCGATTTCCCCTAGTGCGCCCACGCCGAGGATCTTTGTGCAACGCTTTAGTGCCAGTTTTTCAAGTTAAATAATATTATATGCTACTAGAATAACTGCTCTCTGCATTTGCGTGCATCATGAGAATGTCAAGTTGATGTTGAATGAAATAAGTATTCAACATTTAAAAGAGGATACTGACATGGTGCTCACAAATTATCACGACTGCCTGGATGCTATTGTGTGTCCTAACTCTTCAAGTTCCTGTCATTTAGGAGAGTGTGAAAACTGTCCAGATACTGCAAACTTGAAAGATAACATCACAAAAGCTTTTGATGAACATTGTATTAATGAAGTGAGATTTGAAATTTGGTTACAGACTTTGGTTAGATGTACTCTAAAGACTCTGGTAATGGATACTGATGAATTCCTAGATGATTTCTGTGAAAGGCTGTTGAAATTAAAAACTCATCACTTTATTTCAAAGGAGCAATCATCTTTTTTCAAAAACCTGAAGGAAAATTTATTGCCTAGGGAGTTTTTGATTTGCTTCGATTTCGCTGAGAATTACGTCTTCATAATTCAGAATGCAGCGCAATCATTCCACTGGAATAATGACCAAGCTACAATATTCACTGTGGTGATTTATTATAAAAAAGATGGAGAGCTCAAGCACGCACGTATCGCAATCATATCTGATAACTTAGCTCATGACATGGTGGCTGTTCACGAGTATCAAAAGATAATAGTAGATTACTTGAAAACTCATTTCAGGCCAAAGAAAATCTACTATTTCACTGATGGTGCAGGGCAACATTCTAAAAATAAGAGTAGCTTTGTTAATCTTCAAGCCCATGAAGAAGATTTTGGTATCCAAGTTGAATGGCACTTCCATGGCACATCTCATGGTTAGGGTGCATGTGATGGTATAGGAGCGAATATAAAGAGACAAGCAGCACGTTCAAGCTTACAATGTTCTCCGAAACATCACATACTCACTCCCCATGCTTTGTTTCAGTGGGCAAAGAGTAACTGTAAGGAAACTGAAATTTTTTTCTGCAGCAAAGAAAATCATGCCTTAGCCACCGAGTTACTGAAAGCCAGATTTGACAAAGCTGTCACGATACCAGGTACATTACAGTACCACTCTTTCATTCCCACTCAAGATGGAAAACTTCAACTCAAGAAGTTTTCGTCCTCTGAGAAATACGTCATCTTCTCGAATGGCAAAAAACAGAAACCACAAAAAAGGCCTGCAAAGAAAACAACTGTTGAAACTATTTGCAAAAAATCGAACAGAAAGATACATAATATTACCATATAATATTACTTTCAGTGGAATGATTGCGCTGCATTCTGAATTATGAAGGCGTAATTCTCGGCGAAATCAAAGCAAATCAAAAACTCCCTAGGCAATACATTTTCCTTCAGGTTTTTGAAAAAAGATGATTGCTCCTTTGAAATAAAGTGATGAGTTTTTAATTTCAACAGCCTTTCACAGAAATCATCTAGGAATTCATCAGTATCCATTACCAGAGTCTTTAGAGTACATCTGTCGGTCTGTAACCAAATTTCAAATCTCACTTCATTAATACAATGTCACAATGAATAGGCTCAATTGTTTTGCATAATCAAACAAAAATGTCTTGCCAACGACTCCTTGCTCTCATTTTTCTCAAATTAATAACTACGGTTAATTATTTAAATAATATTTATAAACAAATTCACATTTTCAACATTATTCCACGAATGGGCCCAATTTTTTTTGCGGAACCAACTAAAAATGTATTATCATTGACTCCTCCCTGTAATTTTGTTCCAATTGATAAAAAAGAGTTGTTATTTAAACAACTTTTATAAATAAATGCACATTTTGACCATTTATACAAGAATAGGCTACATCTTCTTAACGAAATCAACTAAAAATGTTTTACCAATGACTCTTTGCTATGATACTTTGCCAATGGAAAGAAATAATTTATTATTTAAACAATTTTTAAACACAAACGCACATTCTTGCCAATTCGGCATGGTTAGGCTCAATTTTTTTGCATAATCAACCAAAAATACCTCACCAATGACTCCTGGTAATATTTGTCCAATTAATAAGATCCATTGATTATTTAAACAATATTTATAGACAAATTCACAGTTTGGCCATTTTCCCATGACAAATATTCATTCCTTCTTGTCATATTTTTCTAATTAAGAAAAAGTGTTGATTAATTAATAATCATTATTAATTATTATATTCTTATTATTATTTAATTCATTCTTGTTGATTCCGCAAAAAAAAAATATTTATCGTAGAAAAATGATCAGACTGTGAATTTGTAAATGAATATTATTTGAATAATAAACAGTTTTTGTAAATTGGACAAATATGACAAGAAGGATTCATTGGTAAGACATTTTTGGTTGACTCTGTAAAAAAATAGAGCCTATTCATGCAAAATTGGGCAAAATGTACATTTGTTTATGAAAATTGTTTAAATAATTAACTGTGCTTGTCGATTGGCAAATTATCATAGCAAAGAGTCATTGGCAATACATTTTTAGTTGATTCCGTTCAGAAGATGTAGCCTATTCTTGGATAAATGGTTAAAATGTGCATTTATTTATAAAAATTGTTTAAATAACAACTTTTTTATCAAGTTGGTTCCGCAAAAAAATTGGGTTCATTCCTGGAATAATGTTGAAAATTTGAATTTGTTTATAAATATTATATAAATAATTGAAAGTTGTTGTTAATTTAAAAAAATGAAAGCAATGAGTCATTGGTAAGACGTTTTGGTTGATTATGCAAAAAGATTGAGCCTATTCATTGTGACATACGAAAACTGTGTATTTGTCTATAGAAATTGTTTAAATGTTTATCAAACAGTGGCTAATCCGTAACTAATCACAATTAGGCATTAATTCCTCATATATTTTATATAAAAACTATGAATTTCAAACAACTTATCAATGCGAATCACAAGAAAATGGCTTTTTTGGATTAATTTGTTTAAAACACTATGAATAACTTTTTTCTTACTATAACCTATTCGAAATTATTGCTAGATAGTTATTACACTGATTTAAGCTCTTCTTCAGTCATTTTGAAGATCTTAAAAAAGCTACATCGGAAAAGTTAGGGAAAAAATATTGTTTATTTTGTTGTTAAATCAAAAACTTTTGGTTAGTCGAAATTAATTTACTACACCAAGTCATTATACCTGAAAGCGTTATGGTCATTAAAAAAAAACACACAAAAATCCATTGAAAATTGACTTGTAGACAGAATTTTGTCCTCAAAAAGTTGGCGGAGCAACTGCAATCTACGAAAATGACACCGACTCCCAGTAGAACCGCGGCAAATCACACCTATGGCAACGTCTCACGACCGTGTAATAGGTCGTCACCGGACATGACGAAATCACAACGACTGGCCAGCGAAACCTTCGTGTGTCTTGAGGACACGAAGCGACCCAAGGATGGCAGCTTTCTGCATCCATCTCGCAAGTGCTTTGGCATGTTTTTGGCACGTGGGTATGGCTTTAAGGTTACAAACCAGTAATAGTTTCGCACCTCCAAAAGCACCGATCACAAGGACAATTACTTTAACCGAATATTTTAGGTACAGTCGTTGCAGCTCCCTTTTAAGGTCTTGATACCTCTCCTCCTTTTCCTTCTCCTTGACAGTGGTGTTATAGTCGGTTGGAGCCGAGAATTCGATCGTCATTATGTATGTAGAGATACGTCCTTCCCGCGTGAGTGGGACACACGGATAGTATGTGTTCTGTGTACTCAGCATGTGCAGGACACGCTGTGCACCTACAGCTGGAAACTTCTTGACGTAAAATGTGTTCACGATATACTAAGGTGGAAATGACACCGTCCTGGCATGTGAAAATGAAATCCTCTGTACCTGAATTAAGTCCTGATGACCTCAGGAAAGGAAAAGTTTGCTCCTTTGATAAGGACTGATATTCCAAATTTCTGTGAAAGTTTCCGTGCATTTTCTTGTGGAGAAGCTGCTGGCGAAATTTTTTAACCCCTGCTTTCCTTACTTCGGCTTTTAGAAGTGGGTCATCTAGATGGAGTAATGAACTTTCCTCACTTCTGATGTTAAAATTAAGACCAAGGGTCTCGGCCCCCTGCCCCGCGGCATTGTAAAGGAACGCTCCTTTGCCAATCATCTCGTTTTTCCTGATAATTGTTAGGAGAGGATGTCTGTCATTTGCAACGATGTAAGCTCTACTCAGAACAGTTCGATTGTGAAGACATTGGAGATTCAGAAGTCCGCCTTAACGGCGTGAGGTGTATAATCGCGGACCGGACAAATTGATATGCAAGCCCTTATGCAGATGCATGATCTTACGCGTGGCGATATCAAGGGCCGTAAGCTCGTACTTAATTCAATAAAACCACCCTAAACGACTAGAGTAGAACTGCGACGGCAAGCATGTTAGTCGCATATACCTTGTTCAACGCCGACAGATTTGAAGACCAAATCTGTCGAAGAAGGTGCTTGTATCTGTTTTGGAGAGACTCCTTCACTGATGTTACGTCCTGAATGCGGCTTTGGGGTACGCTCAGGTATTTAAGATCTTTCCAGTGTCAAGATGTCTAATAACACTTATATCCACAAGCTCAGGGTCCTCGGAAACGCCAGTAATCTTGGCTTTCTTCAGATTAATCTTGGCACATTTGTCCAATCTAAATTCCATACTAATCTCTCATGTGTACCCCTTGACGATATTTAAAGCAAGTTCAACTTTGCTTGTACCAGAAGCGTAGATCTTCAGGTAATCCATGTAAAATACATGAGTGACCTTATACTCGCGTTGATTAGTGTCACCGCAGAGGTATCCAGGAGAATCGCGTAGTGCGAAAGATAGCGACAGAACTGTGATGCAAAAAGCAGAGGGCTCATGATATCGCCCTGAAAGACGCCCTGCTTGAAAGTGACGTGTGTTCATTGTCACACGATAATTTCCAGATGAGATAGTAAATCTAGTTTTCCAAAGCGGCATCAATCTCTCTATGTATCTCATTATGTGTGAATGAACCTTCAAGCTTTCCAACAGTGAGATGATAAGTCTATGAGAGGTTGAATCGAAAGCTTTCCGGTAGTCAATTCAGGTCATTAACAGCACGCGCTGATGGGCTGCTACGTCTTTTCAGACGCACCTGTCAATTAGCAGGTTCTCTCGACAGCCTGCTACACCTTTTTTCGAGCCACGTTGTTCGTACATCTCTCGCCATACAGGCTCAATTCGTCGAACAATCCTGTTGTTGAGGACAGCTGTAAAGATGTTATACAGCGTGTTCCAACAAGTTATTAACCTGTAATGCTCTGGGTTGAACAAGTCACCTTTTTTCGGTAGAATTATAGTGCGTCTCTCCGACTTTAAATATGAGGTGAATATGCGGGTTAGATGTTGGTGTGTACAAGTAAATTTCTCTCACCAGAATTTCTTGATACCATCTGGTCCTGCAGCGGAAAATTTTATCGTGCCCCTAAGTGCTTTTTTCTCCTCTTCGGCAGTGATTGTTCGACATTCCTGCTCAGATGTTATGAGATTGTCGCATAACTTCTTGAGACGGATGATATTATTATATTCTTTCAACTCCAGTGTTTTCAGGATCTTGTATACCTCTCTCCAAAAATTCGCTACCTCCTTGGGCTTGGGTGGATTTTTGACAGAAACAGGTAGATCGCTGAAGAGGCGCGATGGCTCAGCAAGAAACTGTTGATTCTCCCTGATCCATCCCTCCCTCTTCTGTATTCTCCTCCTTGCGTCAGATAACAGCCGTATTTTGTCAACAATATGCTGCTTGATTGTCAGCAGCTTCGACTTGTTTAGTGTGTGATTGAAGATCCTTAGTTCTTGAGCGAACTTTCGAACCCTTTCCGTAAACGGTCTACCAGATGTTATGTAGTCAATCACACATTGAACACGGGACGCATTCTGTCTTGCCCATCCAATCTTCTTGTTCAGTTGATGCAAGCGTCTTTTGGTCTTTTGATCAATCGTTGGTTTCAGCCTTCGATTTGAATCAGCCAAAGTTCTCGCAGCACCATAAACTGAGCAATTGATGGCCCAGAGGCCGGACTCTTGCGAGATATCTCCACGAAGGAAGGCATCCATTTCAGCCAGATCTTGGGGCTTAGGAGGAACTTGCATGTTAATGTTCCTTCTAGTAATGAAATTGCGATCATCTCTCAGAAGGTGCCTGCTTTCTGCGGTTGGTCTCAATGTCGCTTCCTCATCTTCGTCTGCAGCTTGATAAAGCAGCGGTTGGGGAAGCGCTCCGCGTACATATCCATTTTTCCGGAGGTAGTCGGCTTGATTTCGCAAAGACTGATGCGAAACGTGTTGAAGCTCTGGGTGTTTCTGGCACCACAGAGTGTGCATACGCGCCATAAAGCCTCCGCGAACAGGGATAATGCTGGCATCGTAGCAGTCTAGCACGTCATCCCTGAGTCAATCCGTCCACTCAGTGTGGGCGTTTCGCCGGTTCGTCGTCGTGTTTCCATCTAATTTATTTTCAGCACCCCGAACTCTAGGCTGATCGGCATTGCTTGCCGACCCATTGTCGGGTGCTCTGCGCGTTCGATTGTCTTGAACCGCATCTACAACATTTTGGTGTTTTGGTGGTTTCATTGTTGTTCCGACGAGCAGCTAGGGAAAGGGTTAGTCCATCCTTGTAGAGCCCCGCGTGCAAGGATAAGGCTGATACTCTGAGAGGTCGCCCGATATCCCAGAGTCACCGTTTGAGACACCTAACCCAGGTGCCATTCAGCTTTCGGCACGGTTGTTACGCCTTCGCTTAGGAGTTATTCCTTCGGGACCATCCCTGGACAATTGTCCGCGACTGCTTATTAATTATTGTAACCATATTCAGTAGAAACCCTTGGAACAGGGACCCTCTATCCGCACCCCGAGGACGCGTTCGGTGGCTTTGTCATAGGCCCTTCGGTTCTATTCCAAAGGAATCGAAACCGAATATATATATATATATATATATATATATATACACACACACACACACACATATACCGGGTGTCCAAAAAGTCCCTGGAAGGCCAAATATTTCCTCAGGTGAGATATTTTTCAGGGCGGTCAATGTCATTCTTGAAGGAACTTTCAACAAGGAATTCAATGGTGACCTTTATTTTGATCTTGACCATGACCTTCACGTTCATTTCAAGGTCAAATTGATTTTTTTTAATGGGAACTCCAACGCAAGAGTTGTAGCATTTTATACTCCCGATCGATTGGTGACTGTGACCTTGTCTATGACCAGAACCTTCACCAGGACATTTTCTTCAAAAATGCATGCCAGTCGAGTCATCCTGCTGCACGTTGTTTGACCATGCCCTGACCTATCCAGGTCAAATTTTCGATTTGTCAAGGTCATATCTGGACGTAAAATTTTCCGCTCTCTCAGTTCCCGGGGTCAAAAATAGAGGTTCCCATTTAACAAAATAAATTTCACCTTGAAATGACCGTGAAGGTCATGGTCAACATCAAAATAAAGGTCTCCATTGAATTCCTTGTTGAAAGTTCCTTCAAGAATGACCTTGACCGCCCTGAAAAATATCTTACCTGAGGAAATATTTAGCCGTCCTGGGACTTTTTGGACACCCTGTAGAGTATTACTATTATTGTTATATATTATTATTATATATAATAATATATATAATATATAATAGCTTTTTTTTTGAAAATATAATCAGTCACTTGACTTAGTCCGTGGCTATGACGAAGAACCGGGTTCACCCGAGAAAAAGTTTGAAAAAAAAAATAATAATAATAACATGGTAGCTCTAAGAAAGCATCCAGAGGCCACTGTTGTCACCTCCAACAATCACGGCCGCTGTGTAAGGATAACAGCGGTAAAGGAAAACTGCAAACTACATCATGCTCCTAATTTTGTACCTACAACGGCATCGCAAGTGATTTCAAACATCGTATTAAAATAACTTATAACATCATCATCTCATCAGTCACTTGACTTCGTCCGTGGCTATGACGAAAAACCGGGTTCACCCGAGAAAAAGTTTGAAAAAAATAATAATAATACAAATTTTCCTGTATACAAACAATAATTAAAAATTAAAAATTAAAATAAGTTTTTTCAATACAATTCACTCTCCATTCCTAACACACGCACACAACCATATTGCATCTCTCTACTCACAAATCAGTCCTTCGGCCCTTTGAAAAGGTCATGTTACATTTTACGATGCTCTCTGCCAAGTCACTCGTACCTATTCCAGATTTCCTTCAAATTTCTTCTCTTAAGTCACCATGACTCCTTTTTAAGAAAACGCGTAAAACATTCCCACCACTTTTTTCATCCAATTTCTCCCTCACAACAAGATACACCCTCCTAAACTTGCATACTTCAGTCAGTTTTGCCTATCTCTCAAGGCATGGCGGTTTCTAAAAAAACGTAAACGCAAAAATTACAGTTTTTTAAAAAAGTGTTCAGTGATATAATTAGTTTTTAAAAAAGTGTTGAATGATCTCATTCACTAATTTCAACCTCCTTCTTATGAATTTGTAAGGTGAGTTTCTCCTCCTATTGATGAGACCGACAAATTTTGATACCTTCTGTATAAAATTTAAAAAAACAAAAAATTTTAATTTTTAATATTCCATGTCCAAATAACTTTAGGTTTTGTTTAAAATATAAATTTTTTTTGTCTTCATTTACATCTCTATAACAATTAATTCTTTGAACAACGCAAATAATTTTGTTGTCTTCATGTACATCTCCAAAAAATTAATTTTTGCTATACAATTTTTGTTTTGTTTACTATCAAATTATATCCTTCCACGAATCAACAAACATTTTTTGTACCATATTTCAGAAATGAATCGCTGATGAGGGCCCATAATCGAGGCCGAAATTTCTGACTCAATGATAAATTGATTTCTATTTTTTGTGACCCTAAAGCCAATTTCACCACCAACATCCAAATATTATTTTTACTGAGGGTCGATACAACTCCTTTCTTAAACATATATTACTTTTAACGAATTTACACGAATTCACAACCTGCTCCAATTTGAGATTGTCGCAAAGCAAGATTCACGGGGACTCCTACCGGATTCTTCTCAATTCGCCCCAATTAGTTTCTTTTTACTGGTTTGAGTTTATTCGTGCAGAATATATTTATATACATATTGTTAGGATAGTAGCGAAATGAAAGGTATAACTAAGAGACAAAAGAAATTTATTAACAAGGACCAAATACGTCCGAACTTTACTCTGGACACAACTGAGCTGATACAGCGTCACTCTCCCCCAGTCACTCCCTGCTGTACTCCCTCTACACTTACGTATCGACATATATCTATACATATATCTTTCCATACAACAATTTTCTTTACTTTACTTAATATAATTGTGTTTTACAGTATAAAAAATTTGGTTTATATTTTAACTTTTTTTCCAACTTTGGTTTACAAGAATAATTTCAGAATACATTGGTGTAAGTATATAGAGTCGTAGTTTTACATAAAATTCTAACCATAAACTCTTAATTTTACAACTAACTAGAATAAATGGAATATAACATCTTGACATTTAAGAGAAGTATAATTGCCCGTCTACATTATACCTGATGATTTAAGAACCTGTAAACAACCATTACTCGATTAGTTGAACAATTTATTGGCAATAAAATTATGAGAATCTAAAGGTAAGGCTTTTGTAAAAATATCAGCTAACTGACTTTTAGTTGGTATCCATTCAACCGTAACTAAATTTAAATAAACACATTGCCTTACATAATGATCTTTTATTTCAATTATATGTCTTAACTTATTGCTGCCTTCTTTCTTAGCACATGATGTGGCAGCTTTATTGTCACAGTATAATTTTACCGGATACCATTCAACTTTCAACATTAATTTCAGTGAATTTATCATCGCTTGAAAGCTTCACTCATTGATACATATTCTGCTTGGCATGTTGACAGCGATACATAACTTAATTTATGAGTTTTCCAAGCCACTGTATCACCGAACAATTGCATTACGTACCCACTAGTAGTCAATGCATCTTTACAATCAGTAAAACTTGCATCTGCATAGGTAACCAGACTATCCCCATGTCCCCTGAATATCATTTTCTTATCTGCAGTGCCTATTAAATACTTAACTACTCTTATCATCATTTCCCATTCGTAAAAGGTTGGATTCAACTGATGCCTACTTAACAAATTCACTGAGTAAGAAATGTCAGGTCTGGTGGTATTGGCTATGTACAGTAGGGAGCCTACTCCTTCTCTGTAGGGGTAGTTTTCAGGCAAAGGATCTCCAGAGCTGATTTCTTCTTCTCTAGAGATTCTTCCCTGATTACGTGCCTTCTCTGTTACCATTGGAGTTTTATGAGGATGTTTATTTTGTGGGCAGATTTTATCAGCAATTTTTTCTATAAACTTTTGTTGATCTATTTGTAATGTTTTTGACACTTTATTTCTGGCAATTCGCATGCTTAAAAACTCCTTTGGTTCGCCCAAATCTTTAATCTCGAAACTTTCATTTAGTGTTTTCTTTACTTCTGCCAATTTAATTTTATCATTACCAGCTAACAGAATGTCACCCACATACAACAATAAATACACTACTTTCTTATTTTCATGCCAAGTATACAAGCAGGGATCTATTGGGTTTCTAATTAAACTTGTCTTTGTAATTACTTCAGTAAATTTTTCGTTCTATCTTTTCGGACTTATCCGTAAGCCATACAGAGCTTTGTTCAACAAACAAACTTTGTTTTCAGGCTTTTGTTCTTCAGCGTACACACCGTCAGGAACTTCCATATAGATTATTACATCCAACTCACCATTCAAGAACGCTGTTTTCACATCTTGCTGATACAGTTCTAAATCATACTTATTCACAACAGCTAAAAACGCTCTAATCAAGGGTAATCTCGAAACCGGGGCATAAGTCTCTCTTAAATCATATTCATTAGTATCCTTGAACCCACGAATCACAAGCCTTCCTTTATAAATTTTGACGCCATTTTCATCAAATTTACTTTTAAAAATCCACCGTGAATCAATGATGTTAGCCTTTTTCCTATCTTTACCTGTCGTTGGCCTATCTACAATTGTCTAAACCAAGTTGGATTCCATAGAGTCTAACTCGTTTTTAACAGCTTTTTACCAGCTTATCGAATCAGGTCTTTCCATAGCCTCAACCATTGTTTTAGGGTCATCTTGCATATCAGCCAAGAGCCCATAGCACTTTTCATCCACCTCTTGATGTTTAATCTCATCGTGATCTTCATGAGTATTTAAAATATACATAGCATACGTCAGGTTCACACTCTCATCCTGCAAGATAAAGTTGATCTTTGGTTCTTTTCTAGGCCTACCTCTGCCTCTTTTACCTACTCCCTCCGATTTTAATATCTCTTCCGAAGAGTCTGTTTTTTTTCAAACTCAACAAACCACTTAGATTTTTCAATACTCTCATTGTCATTTATCCAGTTTTTAATACCCTCAGTATTATATTTGTTGCCATATACTAATTTTTCATTGAACTCTACGTTCCTACTCTCATAAAATTTACCTTCTTCCGGCATTAGCAACAAATAGCCTGTTCTAATATAACCTACAAATATGACTCTTCTGGCTACAAATCGGAATTTAGGACCTAATTTTCTTTGTACTCCTACATAGGCTAAACATCCAAACCTCTTAATTTTTGTTTAATATCTATGTTATAATTTGGAGCAAATTTCTTAATTGGTGCTATCATATTGTTTGCTGCATGTGGTGTTCTATTATACGCGTACGTTGCTGCATATACACACAAATCCCAGCTATTTTCTGGCATTTTACTATCATACATATAAGCACGAACTTTCTTTTGAAGAGTCTGATCAAAACGTTCCGCGACACCATTATGCTGAGGTGTATCCGGACACGCTAATCTTAATTCAGCTCAGTACCTTGGTCACATTCTAAATAACTAATTTTTACATTTTCGCCACACAAATTTCTGTCACTTTTAACAAATGTTTCTAGACATTCCCCTGTTTCCGTTTTATTTTTCATCGGATACGCCATAGCTAAACGCGAGTAATTATCTATAAATACACTAATATACCTGTAACCTTTTTGATAAGTCACTGGACTTATTGGCCCGATTATATCTGCATTTATAACTTCCATTTTTGTTTGCACTTCTAATCTTATTATTATATGATCCATCAAACTCTTTAAATATTAACGCAGATTTTGTTAGGTGCTCTGTAGCCCCTGAGTCAGCTATACACTTTTCAATTACACTTTTACTACTGTGACTTAAGCTACCATGTTCTGGCTTATCATTAAAATTGCAAACATGAAGTGCATTAATTTTACCTTCGTTCGGGCGAGCATTCGGTGTGAAGTGACCTCTCTGACCACCTCTAGACCCAGTGTGACATCCTGCACGAGCTTGACTTCCTCTTGGGGCAGACTTACCTCCCCTTGTAGCAGTATGACCTCCTCTTGAAATGTTATGGCGCGCCTCTGCTGGTATTTGGGCTAATGTCGTAAGAGTGACAGAGATGGTAATACAGCTCTCTTAGTGCCGGATTGTGCCTTTGGATGTAGGTCTTTCCCGCATGAGTTGGACAACTAGATATTATGTGTCCTAGATGCTCGGGGTGCGCATGACACGCTCTGCAGCTATCATCGAGAATGTCTTGGTTCAAAATGTGGCGACGGTATGCTAAAGTTGAAATGACACCGACTTGACACGCCAAAATGAAACTCTCCGTGCCCGACTTCAATCCGGGTGATTTGAGGAAAGCAAACGTTGGCTTATACGACATCGACTGATTCTCCAAATTTCTGTGGAAGATGCCATGCATTATCTTATCGAGGAGCTGTTCGCGGAAGTTTTCCTTCAGTAATTTCTTGATCCAGGCCTTCAGGAGTGAGTACTCGAGATGGATAATGTTTGATGCATCTTGCTCTCCTTGGGAATGGCGAAGTGCGAGACATAGTGCCAATAATTTGAAGAAAAAGAGGAGAGGGCTCATGGTGTCGTCCTGAAAGACACCTCTCTGATAGGCGATGTTGTTAGTTGTCACACCATGTTTTCCAGATTAGATAGTAAATTTGGTTTTCCAAAGCTGCATCAATCTCTCTATGCACCCCACGATGTGTGGATGAACCTTCAAGCTTTCCAACAGACATATGATAAGTCTATCGGATGTTGAATCGAAAGCTTTCCGGTAGTCAATCCAGGCCATCGATAGGCAGCGCTGGTATGATGCTGCGTCTTTAAAGACACATCTATCGATGAGGAGGTTCTCCCAACATCCTGCTACGCCTTTCTTTATGCCGCGTTGTTCGTACACTTCTCGCTACACAGGTCCGATTGTCCGGAAAATCCTATCATTCAGGATAGCTGTGAAGATCTCATACAGCGAGTTCAGAGAAGTTATTGGTCTGTAATCCTTCGGGTCAGAAAAGTTTCCCATCTTCGGGAGGAGCACTGTGCGTCCTTCCACCAACCACTGCAGAACTCTCTGCAGAACACTCAGTGAAAATGCGGGCCAGATGCTGGTGGGTTCAATAAAACTTCTTCCACCAGAAGGTCTTGGTACCATCTGGTCGCGGAGCGGAATATTTCTTCATTCCACTTAATTTCTTCTTTACCTCCTTGGTAGTGATAGGTGGGCATTCCTCCTCAGGTGTTATGCGGCCACTGCGCAGCTCCTTGAAGCTATTTATGCTCTTCGTGTCTTCATTCAGTGGATGCTAGACTTGGTAGACTTCTCTTCGAAATTCCTCGGCCTCCTCTAGTTGGGACGGGCGGTCGACAGTAACTGGAGGGTCTTGGAAGAGTCGAGATGGGTCAGAGAAAAACTGTACATTTTCTCTGACCCACCTCACCCTCCGCTCTAGACTTCTCCTAGCGTCAGATAGTACCTGCAGCATTGCATGCCAAAAGCACAACCAAAAAGTTGAATCCCTCTAGCGCCTGTGGAATACATCCAATTAATACACCAAGTGTAATCATTCCAAAAATTTTTCATTTTGGTATTAGTGTATTTTTACCCAATTTTTCAAACCTAATGGGTTGAGTTCGGGTGGGATCCACATGCGCAACAGGGATAACACTTTTTGGTGGTACGTCTGGCATTAAATTCTGCAGTAATCACTGCAAAAACTTTGACTTTTAAAATTAGTGTCTTTTTATCCAATTTTTTAAACCCATGGATATTATTTGGGGTGGGGGGGGGTTTCACATGCGCTAGAGGGCTGAAACTTTTTGGTGGTATTTCTGGCACGAAATGCTGCATTTATCATTGCAAATATTTGCACTTTTAAAATTAGTGTATTTTTACCGAATTGTTAAATATTTAGGAATTGACTTGGGATGGGTTCCACATGTGCTAAAGGGATGGAACCTTTTTGTTGTGCCTTTGGCATGAAATCTGCCATAATTATTTCAAACATTTTGCCCTTTGAAATTAGTGTCATTCTACCGAATTTTTTTTTACTTTAGGGGTCGTTTCTGGGTGATTTTTACATGCGCTATAGGGTTGAAAGTTTTTGGTGTTGCCTTTGTCATAAAATGCTGCAATAATCATTGCAAACAATTTGACTTTTAAAATTAGTATCTTTTTACCGAATTTTTCTTTCCTCAGGGGTTGATTTGGGATGGGTTCCACATGCGCTAGAGGGATACGACTTTTCAATTGTACTTTTGGCCTTAAGTGTTGCAGTAATCATTCCAATCATTGGGTTTGCAACAAACTACTGTTTTTCTTGAAAATTAATCTTTTATTGTTAGGGATTCAACTATTTTGTTCGAAAGTCGTCTTTTTTGCTGAGAATTGATCTTTTTTGGAAATTGGAACTACTTTCTTAAAAATTCCTTTTTTGCGTTGAAGATTTACAATTCCAGTTGAAAATGAATGTCTTTGACTTAAAGTTGAACTATTTTCTGAAAAATTAATTCTTTTTATGAAAACTAATTTTTTTAACTGAAAATTGAACTATTCTATTTTTCGTTCAAAATGTATCTTTTCTAATTGAAAATTTATGTATGTTGAAAATGCATCTTTTGTGGTAAAAAGTTAATTTTTTTTTTGGTTGAAAATTAATTCTTTTGGTTGAAAATTTAACTACATATATGGTTTAAAACTAGTTTTTCTTCAAATTCATTTTAATTAAAATATAACTAATCCATTTTTGGTTGAAAACGTATATTTATTATTACAAAATTCATGTATTTTCTTGAACATTCGTCTTTTTTGGTAGAAAATTAATTTCATTAGCTGAAAATTCATCTTTTTGGCTTAAACGTTAAATTTTTTGGTGTTCAAAATGCATATATTTGGTTGAAAATTGGTTTTTCTCGGTATGAAATAAATCTTCTTGGTCGAAAACTCATATTTTTCTTGAAAATTCAACAATTTGGTTCAGAAATTCATTTTTCCGGTTGAAGATTAATCATTTTAGTTGAAAATATATTTTTTTCGTTGAAAGTTTATAACTATTGTGCTGAAAATTCTTTTTTTTTCAAAATTCATTATTTGAAAGACTTTGAAGCCTGCGAAAAATAAATAGGAATTTTGATAACTTATAGACTCAAGAATAATAGTTAAGTTAACATTGAAGTTAATGTTCAATAATTTAAAAAAATAAAATGATAAAATTGGAAATATGAAACAATAGACGAAAATCAAACTCGTATGCATGAACTTAAAAGAGTTCACACTCTCGTAGGCCAGTTAACGAAGGACTTCAACTTCTAATTAAATCCTATAAAGCTGAATTTTTTGTATACAACTTCTAGATGGTATGCTTAACCACCAACAAAATATCAGTAAGTTTCAGTCTTGTGCTTTTTTTATAATAATGCAAAATGGCGGCAAAAATCACATTTTTAAGTGTTTTTTTTTTATTTTCAAGAAAACGGTTACTTTTAGTGAAAAATAGTTAAGTAGAAAATTTTTCGGCATCGTATTCTGCAAGAATAAAATTCTTTTGATTTTTTGGTATAGTTAACCGTTTATCTAGAAAATGAGGGGGAAAATGACTTGTTATACAGATATTCTTGCCTCATTTATCAATCGTTACGAATACTTCTCTTGATGCCAGTGAACCTAACTTGTCTCTATAAGCATTACTCCAGGTTGCCTACCACATCGCACAAAGAAATTTGCGATAAATTAATTGACAACTTAGTTAGTAAATTTTTGTCATCCATCTGAGCAAAGATCTGAGTTTTCAATAGATGTAATGTTTTATTAATAATTGTTAAAAATTATAAAGAAAGAATATACTTATCAGCTGCTTTGAAACAAAATCTGTTTATTATAATGTCTTATAAGAATAATTATTGTTTCAAGGTTATCATATTTTTTCTTGTAACTTATAAATATTCATCTCATTTTAAAAGTTCTACTTTCTTCCTGTTGAGCGGCAAGATAGTTAATTTATTAACTTTATATCGACGCCTCCATTCCATACTGCTCCACGTCGCGTTAGGGCGTTGTACCGCTCCTCGTCGCGCTTAGTCCCTGTACCGCTCTAGGTCTGTTTTACCAAGTTTTCAGGCGAGCCGATTGAAGATTTAAATACGTACCAAAATTTAGAAATAGTGGCAAATATTATGAAAATAATTGTAGTAAATTTCTCAGATTCTAACCTACAAATTACCATTAAATTTTTATCAAAATTCATGTTAGCTAATATGAAAAGGTTAATAATAAGCAGTGGTGTTTTCTCAAAATGCAAGTATTCTTATGATTATTGAAAGAAATGAAGAAAATACAATTTTTTTTATTCGAAAGCATAAAGAAACATTAAAAACAATATTAACTGCAAATTATTTTGAATGAAATAAAATTTGTAATGATTATGTTCAACATATAATTAAAATAATTGGTTTACGTTTCAGATATAAATATTTTGATGAATAATTTGTATGTTAGAAAATATATTTATAAATATAATCTGAATAAGATTTGAAAAAATGTATTGATGTATACGTTACAAATATTTAGTACTTTTCAATAAATAATGTAACAAAATAGGGAACTCAATCAAATTCATGGTTGAAAATTTGTAAAATAATTCATATATACAAGTGTGTGTTCTAAATATTACTTTTAGTTTTTCTTACGTTATAAGACATTTCTGTCGATAACAATATTCAAATATGCACTATAAGACAAAAAAACTTCGTGTAGTTCTCTCGAATATTAATACATAAAAGTTAAAACCTGGGAACGATTTCATACTTATAGAATTATTAAATTAAAGATAAAAATATAAATATATAGTGTATTAAAGTATAAAAACACTTAGCTTAGTAATACCTTCCATTGCGTTCCAAAGTACCGCGAATCTCAATCTACAAAATTGTCTGTTCTGTCAACAGTCAATGTGGCCAACACAATAAACTTGAAACTTCTGTACAGTATCAATAATTATTTCGCATTTTGATGTGTTTTGCACTGATTCTAAATTTTTTCAAACGAGCTGGAGCTACCTTTCTCGCAAATCGAAGAAAGTAACCAATTTCGTTTTCTTTTTTTTTTTTCTTCAAATACTGTGTAGAAATACATAATATTTTAACTGAAGACGTACACTACCGGTCAAAATTGTGGGACCACCTACAAAATTTGTATTAAAATCACGCTCGTCTTTAAAAGCGTCTATCTCCGTGAAAAATTGAGCTAGAAATATTTTGAAAAAATCGTTTGAAAGAATATAAAATTTCGCGTCGATTGAGCTGTTGCTGAAGTATTTTTGTTGAATAGAAGTCGAGATAGCGTGTGAGAAAGATCGATGTAATTTCAGATTTTGACGAATTTTCATTTCTCAAATTCAACTCGCTGCATGCTTTAGGGAAGTGACAGGAAAAATTTGGAACTTTGCTCAAATGAAGCCTGAGGTCTTAGATTTAAATTAAGACCAAGAACACTCAAAACTTCGTATTAGTTTTCGAGTTAGGACTTTATTTCTTAAGCGACGCACGGAAGGTTTTTGATGCATCGATCTTTCTCACACGCTATCTCGACTTCTATTCAACAGAAATACTTCAGCAATAGCTAAATCGACGCGAAATTTTATATTCTTTCAAACGATTTTTTCAAAATATTTCTAGCTCAATTTTTCACGGAGATAGACGCTTTTAAAGACGAGCGTGATTTTAATACAAATTTTGTAGGTGGTCCCACAATTTTGACTGGTAGTGTAGGATGATCTGTTTTTTTAATGTTATTATAAAAAGTCAAAAATGGACCGAGAGCGGTACACCGCCCAAATACGACCAAGGAGGTAGAGACTTTTTGGAGAGAGGTATACAAGATCCCGAAAACACTAAAGTTGAAAAAAGATACTGACGATATCATCCGCTTCAAGGAGTTTTGCTACAACCTCATAAAATCTGAGGAGGATTGTTCGACGAATTGAGCCTGTGTGGCGAGAGATGTACGAACAACGTTGCTCGAAAAAAAGGTTGTAGCAGGCTGTCGAGAGAACTTGCTAATTGACAGGTGTGTCTGTAAAGACGCTGCAGCCCATCAGCGTGTCCTGTCAATGGCCTGGATTGACTATCTGAAAGATTTCGATTCAACCTCTCATAGACTTATCATCTGTCTGTTGAAAAGCTTGAAGGTGCATCTACACATAGTGAGATGCATAAAGAGATTGATGCCTCTTTGGAAAACTAGATTTACTATCTCATCTAGAAATTATCGTGTGAAAACGAACAACGTCACCTTCCAGTGGGGCGTCTTTCAGGGTGATACCATGAGCCCTTTCCTTTTGTGCATCACACTTCTGCCTCTATCTCTCGCACTACGAAATTCTTCTGTATACCTCTGTGGCGACACTAACCAGCGGGAGCACAAGATCACTCTTGTATTTTATATGGATGAACTGAAGATCTATGCCTCTGGTAAAAACAAACTTCAAACTGCTATAAATATCGTCAAGAAGTACACAGGGGAGATTGGGATGGACTTTGGTTTGGACAAGTGTGCCAAAATTAATCTGAAGAATGGAAAGATTACTGGCGTTCCTAAGGACCCTGAGCCTGTGGATATAAGTGTCATTACACATCTTAATACTGGAGATACCTATACATACCTGGGCGTGCCTCAAAGCCGCATTCAGGACGTAACATCAGTGAAGGAGTCGCTCCGAAGCAGATACAAGCATCTTCTTCGACAGATTTGGTCTTCCAATCTGTCGGCGTTGAACAAGGTATCTGCGACTAACATGCTTGCCGTCCCGGTTATACTCTACTCGTTTGGGGTGGTTCAATGGACGAAGAACGAGCTTAAGGCCCTTGATATCACCACACGTAAGGTCATGCATATGCATAAAAGCTTGCATATCAATTCGTCAGTTCCGCGATTATACATTTCACGCCGTCAAGGCGGACGTGGACTTCTGAATCTCCAGTGTTTTCATAACCGAATTGTTCGAAGTACAGCTTACATCGTTGCGAATGGCAGAGATCCTCTCCTAAAAATGGTTAGGAGCCACGAGATGAGCGGCGAAGGAGCGTTCCTTTACGAAGCCGCGGAGGAAGCGGCCGAGACCCTTGGCCTACATTTTAACATCAGAAGTGAGGAAAGCAGAAGTTGAAAATTTTCACCAACAGCTACTCGACAAGAAAATGCACGGAAACTTTCACAGAAATGTGGAAAAACAGTCCTTGTCGGAAGAGCAAACTTTTGATTTCCTCAGATCATCAGGGCTTAATTCAGGTACAGAGGGTTTTATTTTCGCATGCCAGGACGGTGTCATTTCCACCTTAGCATACCGTGACCGAATTTTATGTCAAGAAGTTCCCAGTGATAAGTGCAGAGCGTGTCATGCACACGCTGAGTACCTAGAACACATACTGTCGGGGTGTCCGACCCACGCAGGAACGACGTATATCTATAGACATAATGCGGCCCTAAGAATGCTTTATTACCATCTTTGTCGCTCTTACGGTGTTGGTCGCGCCCCTGCCCTGCCGAACGCTCCAAGGGAGATAGACACAATTGTCCAAAACGAGAAGTGCCAAATTTTCTGGAACTACGATTTTCGGACAGCAGTCTCCGTTGCACACTCGAGGCCTGACATCGTTCTCCAAGACTTCGAGAAACGAACTACATTCGTGATCGAATTCTCGGCTCCGTCCGAATACAACATCACTGCCAAGGAGAAAGAAATGGAGGAGAGGTATCAAGACCTTAAAAGAGAGCTGCAGCGACTGTAACCAAAATATTCAGTACAAGTAATTGTCCTTGTGATAGGTGCTCTCAGAGGTGCGAAACTATCACTGGTTCGTAACTTTAAAGCCATACATGCGTGCCAATAATATGCCAAGGCACTTGCGAGATGGATGCAGAAAGCTGTCATCCTTGGGACGTTTCGTGTCCTCAAGACACACGAGGGTTTCGCCGGCCTGTCGTTGTGATTTCATCGTGCCCTGTGACCACCCATCTCACAGTTGTGAGACGTGGCCATGAGTGTGATTTACCGCGGTCATAAGGACAACCGCGGGATTTCACCGGGAGCGGGTGCTAATCTGAAAAAATGCACTCGCTCCCAGAGAAATCGCGGTAAAATTTTAGCTGTAACCACGTCTCTCGACCGTGAGATAGGTGGTTACAGTCTGCGACGGGTCTAATAGTTTGATCCGGCAAAAGTCTCGTGCACCCTGAGAACACGAAGCGACCCAAGGACGACCGCCTTCTGCATCTTCCTTGCAAGCGTCTTAGCATTTTGTTGACACGCAGGGATGCTTTTCAGGCTATTAACCAGTGAAAGCTTGGCACCTCCAAGAGCGCCGATGATCAGGACGAATAGCTCAACAGAATATTCCGGGTATAAGCGTCGCAACTCCCTTACAAAATCGTTATACCTCTGTTTCTTTTCATTCTCCTTGGCTATGATGTTTTTGTCAGCTGGTGCCGAAAATTCGATAACGAACATGGTTCGCTTCTCGAAGTCAAGGAGAACTATGTCAGGCCTTGAGTGCGCAACAGGACCAATTGTCGAGAATATGAAGTTCCAGTATATGCAGCACTTATCATTTTCGACAATTGACTCTATTTCCCTAGGAGCGTTTGGTCGAGCGGTATTAAGGCTAATGCCGTAAGAGTGACAGAGATGGTAATGAAGCACTCTTAGTGCCGCATTGTGCCTTTGGATGTAGGTCCTTCCCGCATGAGTTGGACAACTAGGTAGTATGTGTCCTAGATGCTCGAGGTGTGCATGACACGCTCTGCAGCTGTTATTGGGAAAGTCCTGGCTTAAAATGTGGCGACGGTAATGCTAGAGTGGAAATGACACTGTCTTGACATGCCAAAATGAAACTCTGCGTGCCCGACTTCAATCCGGGTGATGTAAGGAAAGCAAAGGTTAGCTCATACGACAACAACTGATTCTTCAAACTTCTGTGGAAGATGCCATGCATCCTCTTGTCGAGGAGCTGTTCGCGGAAGTTTTCCTCCTGTAATTTCTTGATCTGGGCCTTCAGGCGTGAGTACTCGAGGTGGATAGTGTTTGATGCATTTTGCTTTCCTTGGGAATGGCGAAGTGCGAGAGATAGTGGCAATAATGTGAGGTAAAAGAGGAGTGTGCCCATGATGTCGCAGAGCGATCAGTCGTCATTGAGAAGGGTTTGAAATCGGTGTTGGGTCAGCCTGACCCAAGTGTGTACCTAACGTTAATTTGTATAACATTTAGTTATTTTTAAAAGTTGTAAATTTCAGCCTTCCCAGAAATAAAATAGTGCTAATACTCAATTTTCCGATGATCGTTTGTCGAACGTGTATCAGTGTACTATATTACACGATGCCGTACAATTTACGTCCTCGTGTGCAAAACGCTTTGCTGGAGTAAGAAGAGGAATTTCTGGGAGATGATGATTCTGCTGAGGAAGATAACGTTTCTGAGCAATCAGCGTAGGAAACTGAGCAGTCTGAAAGTGATTTTTCTGACACTGAAAATGCGACGCTTTTATCGTTTTATATGAAACATGCACAAACTTCAAATTTAACAAAAAATTATCTTTTTTGAAAGGCACAGTATAGGACTATTTTTTTCGTTATTCTAGCATACTTTGAGAGTTTACATATAAAATTTTAGCTCAAAATATTAAAAATTAAAAGTCACCATTTTTTGGTTAATTCAATTTGAAAAAAAACTTCTTCGTTAATTTTTTTAACCTTGTTAAAGAAATTAACAAAAGTTTAATTTTACATAAATTATTTCTATCGGCTCTTAAGTATACCTTAGAATTTTTTAAAGACATTGATCCAGTCATTGCGGAATGGTACACGATCAAAAAAAGTCCTGAGTCAGATTTACCCAGAGTGTTCTCCGTGATGGAAAAAATAGGTGTTCTCAGAGGGATATATATTTGAAACTTATAAAATATGAGAGATAAACTACTGTGCTAGAGACCAGCGTTTCCCAAATTTTTTAGCGGCAGGGGCTTGAGCGGCATTGAGCTTACCCAATTTTGATCGCAAGTTATTTTTTAACCTCTAATATTACAAAGAAATAGTTTTATCTAAACCAAAAGTATGAAATTATTATTAAAAATTATTATTCATTTCAGTCAGTGAAATATTAAATAAGCGAAGGAACGTTATTATTGGTTGAAAAAATAAGAGATTTGTGTTTAAAAATTAGGTTGTTGATAGTCAAATGTGATTTTAAATCAAGACAATATTTCCTTCAAACAAAGTAAAGCCCATCGGCTGGAGTAAAAGTTTTTTTTCAGTTGGAAGATGTGATTCCTTGATTCAAAGAAGCATACCTTAAATTTTCCCAAATATTTCTTGGAAACAAAGAGATGCGTTTTTAATGTCAGTAAATATTTATGTAATCCTAAGATGTAATGTATTGTTCAGAATAATAATGTAAAAAATTTGAGAATATATTCATTGATTCAAAGAACCAAGTCCTTGATTTAAAGAAATTAGAGAATTATTTCAAAAAGAACGTAATTTATCAAAATTAACGCAGCGTAACATGAAACAAATATTTCGTTGACCTACAAAAATACCAACATTGTTTACAAAATTTGTATAGGGGGTAAAATTTGCCAATTGCCCCCGCCTAAAATTTTGTTGTCGCTTATCTTATTGTAACTCCACCAGATTGTAGTGCTAGTGAATCTCTTTAAATTCTGTAAAGGGGGTGCACCCAGTATAACGGGTTGTCAAGCTACAGGGGCCTGAATTTTCGACGATTCACCCCGACCGCTAACTTTCAATTGTACATAACTCCTGATGCTGTTACCTAATTTTACTTTTGATGTGTAAAAATCTTAGACCTCGATATGGGGAGTCGCGCCTGATTCAAATGAAACCATAGCTGGAAAGTGTAACGCAAGCCTCTGACACACGCGTTGTGTATTATGTTACAGACCGGAGGCTTGCTTCTCTTCACCCACCGAAAGGAGCCCCTCAGTCTCTCTCTCTCTCTCTCGCCCCCCCCTCTCTCTCTCTCGAAGAATGTTTTTTTTACATAATTGGTCATTATTTAAACAATTTCCATTTGTTTAAACAATCTTTTCTCCCTCAAATTGTAACAAGTTATTATTCTCTGGAATTTATATCTCGAAAATAATAATTTTCCACGACTTACAGAGAAACCCATATTTTTTAAACGAATAATAATTGTTTAAACAATTGTAAATTATTTACAAAATACTTGGAAACTCGTCATTTATCGATTCAAAATAATTCATTTTGAAAAAACACAAGAAATACCATTTGTAGTATGAATTCATTAGAAAACTGCTATTTTGCATTTTTTGTGTTTCTTTTTCATTCTGTTTTGAGAATTTCCGCCAAGTATTTGAAGTCTAACAGGAGTAAAATATGCTGTATCTAATTTGAAAAAAAGAAACAATTTTCAATATTTTTCTTATAATTTTTGAGTACTTAGATGTGTAATAATAATGATAAGTGTCATAATAATGAATTTTCCATAATGAAATTTCAATTTTTATTATTCTTCTTCATGAAATATAATTAGCCTAATTCTAAATGTAGATGCGTAACATAAGTGCGACACAATGTGTTCTTTCAGAGAACTCATTTCGGTCCGCATCGGTATGTTATAAACAAAGCTTAACTAAGCAGGCAAAGGAGAGAATGCGTTTTAGGAAATAAAATAGTTTGAAGAATGAATCAATACATTTTTTAAGTGTTCAAAATCATATCATTTTTAAACAATTTTAGGTTAAAACACTACAATTAAAGGATTTTACATTGTTATTAAAACATTAAAATTCAAAAATGTCACTTATAAATTAAAAATTAAAAAAAAAATGAAACAATGAAAATTTTTAAGTTTAAATTCAGCACTCTGCATTTTTAATGATTCGAGTCTTATTTTATTTAAAATAAATCAATTTGTTTATTTTTGAATATTTAATTTTTACTTTCTTATTTTAAATTTATTATAACGGACAAACAGCGAACATCAAAGCGTCTCCAGAGTTATTTCAGACAAATCATATCGGCCCGCATCAGTATTTTATAAATAAAGCTCCTGGAAGAGACTGCGTTTTAAGAACTAAAATAGTTTGAACAATCAATCAAGAAATTTGTAAGTGTTCAAAATCATATCATTTTGAAACAATTTTAACTTAAAAACAGTACAATTTAGCGATTATAAGTTGTTTCTTGAGAAATCTAGATTGAAAAATGTAATTTACAAATTAAAAATTAAAAAAAAGGAAACAATGAAAATTTTTAAGTTTACATTCAGCACCCAGATTAATTTAAAGAACTTGCCAATATTGATATAAAGTCAGGTTTTCATAACTGAATTAAAACAAATTAATAGAATAGTATTCTAACACACCTGCAGAAAATTATCTTTAAACTTAGCCCCAAAACAATAAAAAAAATTATTATTTCCGAATTTATTGATATTTTCCGGAAACATTAACATTTGACGTTTTTTCAAACAACTTCTAATAAAATTAACACATACTGGAATTCATTTATGCCCATAAAACGGGTACGTTTATCACCTTTCATGCAATAATTGAGACAAAATCTGCAGTTTATTATTATTAAAACTAGGGAGCTTGTTCAACCTATTGGAAAATAGATGTCCAGAAACTTTTGCACGACATTACATATAAGAGAAAATAAATTGTTATACTCCTACATGTGCGTAAGTTATTATTTGCTTTATGTAAGATTTCAATTTCAGTTAACGTTTACCAAAGATGTTTACACATAAGTCTGTCTTGTGTCGTAGTTTAGGACGCACGTGATGTTTATTTTATGGGGGGTTTGAAAAGGTCTTTTAACGAGGTTTACGATAAAAATAATTATTTTACAATAAAAAAATTATTTCACCGTGATTTTTCAGTTTAAAAAACATTTTGGGTTTTTCTCCAAATGCGCATTTTTTTGTCTTTTTTAAGTAAGCTAGGAAGAAAGCTTGGTTTTTCTCTTGAAAAACATCGCAACAGGAAAATGGGATGGAAAGTATTGGTTGTGTTGTAGAAGGTCGTAAGAGCGCGGGTGTCACGCGCCAACTAGCTGCAGCACAACCAGACGCACTGTAGTGTCACAGTGGTTCTAATACTTGATCAAAATGATTTTTTTGATTTCCAAAGAAAATCATACCGTCACTGGTGAATGCCTTAAAACTCAATTCGATTCTGGAAAGACCGTGCCGGGCACACAAGAATACCATTCTTTTGTGCCCTCTTCGGAATCGACTCTGATTTTGAAGAAGTACATATTCGTCATCTCCACAGCATGATATTTTCCCGAAGTGAAAGATTGCGAAGAGAAGAGAAAAGTGGACATTAAATTCAGTAAAAAAATCATTTTTAAGTACTACTGTTAGAGGCAAGGAGACTCACATCAAAAAGCACCCCGAAATGTGAAAGGCAAGGAGAGCCAATCAAAAAGCACACTGAAATGTGAAAGGCAAGGAGACTCATATCAAAAACCACCCCAAAATGTGAAAGGCAAGGAGGGTCACATCAAAACGCACTCCAAATTTTTAGAGTCAATGAGAATAATACTAAAAAGCACCCTAAAACGTGAGAGGCAAGCGGACTTACCAAAAAGCATCTCAAAATGTAACAGGCGAGGAGATCCATCCACCACTATCGTTTATTATTTTATTATTAACTACTGTTTTCCTACAACAAAATCGGTTTGAAAATGTTATTTAAAAGATATCTAAATCGTTCCCAAACTACAAAAAAGTGAGAATAAAATAAAATTTTGGTTACACGTGAACAAGAATATCATTTTTATAAAATATTAGAACCACTGAGGTTCTGCTCGCCTGTTGCACTTCGAGATGGGTTTTGGTGAGTCCCCTTGCCTGTCACGTTTTGGGGTGCTTTTTGGTATGATTCTCCTTGCCTCTCACAGTGGTATTTAAAAATGATTTTTTTATTGAATTGGACGTTTACTTTGCTCTTCTCTTCGCGATCTTTCTCTTTGGGAAAATATCATGTTGTGAAGATGAATAATCCTCCAAAATCAGAGTCGATTCCGGAGAGGGTAGAAAGGAATGGTACTTTCGTGTGCCCGGCACACAGTCTTTCCAGAATCGAACCAAGTTTTAAAGCATTCACCAGTGGAGGTATTATTTTCTTTGGAGATGAAAAACATTACAGAAACATCATTTTGATCAAGTATGAGAACCACTGAGACACTACAGCATGCCTGGTAGCGCTACGGCATGTTGGTGCGGGGCACCCGCACTCTTACGACCTTCTACAACTCAACCAATACTTTCCATCCCATTTTCCTTTTGGGATGTTTTTCAAGAGAAAAAATTAATCTTATTTTCTAGCTTACTTAAAAAAAGATAAAAAATTCCGCATTTGGAGAAAAACTCAAAAATGTTTTTAAAAATAAAAAATCAAGGTGAAATAATTTTTTTATTGTATAATGATTATTTTTATCGTACACCTCGTTAAAAAACCTTTTCAAAATCCGCATAAAAAAGTAAAATTGGGTAACTGCATCAGGAGTTATGTACAATTGAAAGTTAGCGGTCGAGGTGAATCGTCGAACATTCGAGCCCCTGTATCTTGACAACTCGATATATTAGGTGCGCCCCCTTTACAGAATTTAAAGAGGTCCATCAGCATTACAATCTGACGGAGTTTCAATAAGATATGCGATAACAAAATTTTAGACGGGGACACTTGGCAAATTTTACCCCATATAGCTGAAAATAAAAATTTTAATTTAGCATTTGTTCAGAAGTTTAATGTAATATTAATAATTGTAAGCTAATATTATTTTAATAGTAATATTCATTTTATTTTCACGGGGTAAACAAAAATTCTGAAAATGCTTCAAGCAATCAGTGCTGATGTTGACAACAGAGAAAGCATAGTATGAGATGATATACCATATACCAGATCATCACATCTTTTTATTTTATAACTATGGTAAAAAAAGTGTGGGGATGGGAGACCCCAGCCATTGCCCTCTCTTGTGAGATCCGATTCGCCGCGCCCGTCGCGCACCTACGATTAGAGATCTCCCCGAAGAATGATCGGATTGGAAGTTGTTGTGCGTTAAACATTTGGGCATTATTACACCGTTACCCGTTTAGGCATTATTTCACAACCTGAGAGAAATTTGGCATGACTGGAAGTTAAAGCGACGTTGATGTGTTTGGGGAAAAAAGCTCGCAAGCTGGAAAGAACAACAAAATCTGAGAAATTATTTTATGTAAGAAAAGTAAAGAAGAAGAGAGGAAAGTGGTTAGTGGGGTCGATAATGAAGGTTGCTGGTAGGTCAGCGGTGGCAGGTCGGCGCCGGGTCGACCGACCGCAGTGATTTCCCAGATAAAAATTGTTCGACGCACATCACTGTGCGTATGAGAACGTGTTCATTTGGCCATCATGAAATGATGAGCACGTAGCTGCGAGTGTTATGAGATGCATATCGCCATCACATCTGCCGCCACAAAATGCCGACACAATGCGACGCGCACATGATGATGAAAATAAATTGGTAATATTTGATATATATTTATATACTGAATTTCCAAAGCAAATTGTACATTTGCAATATTGTTATATGAAATTTGTTAGAAGAATTGCGTTGTAGGATTGTTAATTTATCTTTTAAAATAAAATTATAGTTTTCATATGTGACGCGATCTGAAGAAAGACCCCTAAGCGGCCAAAAGTAAATTTTAGAGAAGAAGCAGAAGTGGCGACGGGCCGATAGAACGACACAGAACGACAATGTTTACACGCTTGTACTGAATAAATTATTAATGATGGAATTTTTATTAACTATACCATCTTAAAGAGCAAGTTCGAATCTACGTAAAACATTAAAAATCAGAGAATCGATTTTTGGCCGCTTAGGGGTCTTTCTTCAGATCGCGTCACATATAATCAAATTTCAGATATATAGCAAAAAGATTATAAAAAATTATAAAATAAATATACAGTCATAAATCAATACAATGAGATTTATATTTTACCATAATTATTATCCTCTTTGGTTAAAAAAATTAAGAAGAGCGTTTGCTTAATTTGAATGCAGTGCGCGCTTAATATAGTGAGAATAGTGGAAAGTAGGAATTGAACACTTCGACGTTCCCCTCATCAGCCGTCCGCCCGTTGTTTTGTCTTCGGTCACATGGTTGCAGTATAGTGCCGCAGTGTAGCACAAGTGTTATTATTATTTTTTTTTTTTTTGACAGAAAGATATATCGGAATTATATAATAATATATAAACATTCGTTCGCCTCTGCATCGTAGTGTATCCTAAAACGTATTTTGGTTATATGGTACATTTGAGGTTTAATGTAACCTCACATGTATAACCATTATTTCTATACAATTATAATTTTTGGATTAAATTTAACGTCAAATTGTCAAATATATACCCCCTCCCCTCCCCGTAAATATGAAACATTCACTATAAAAATATATGTATATATACTTACCAGTCGTTAATGAACACACTTCGATGGGAAGGCGAACGAATTATTATATAATGCATCGATACCTGCATGTTAAAAAAACATCTCTTGGAGTGATCGTCTAAAACGACCACTCTAGCGTTGGTCGTCTAAAAGAACCACTCGGTTTTTTTTAGTTGGCCCTCGTTTTAGTACGCATACTTACACGGCAAACAGGAGATAGGTTTAGTAAGTATTACTCTCCAGTCACGGAATTAAAAAAATTCACGGAATTCAAAGAATTTAATGAATTTACGGCATTCGAACAATTCAAGAAATTTACCAAATTCAAGCAATTCATGGAAATCACGAAATTCGCGGAATTTCACAGTATTCAGAGTATTCAAGGAATTTATGGAATTAAAGCAATTTACGGAATTCCGTGAATTTTGTCGTTTTCTTGAATTCCGTAAATTTCTTAATTCCGATCAATCTCTCTAGCGATCACCCCAAGTGAAGAGCCTCACAAAATTGTTATGTATGGTTCCCCACTTGGGCCCATTAGAATCCAAGGTCTTTGTTTCAGGCTTCATTCATTCTATTGTCACTCTGTTTACAAACTATTTGTCGCCACACTTTTCTGTCCTGGCATACTACTCTAGCTTCCTTCACGTCCATGCATTTTTTCATGCAAGCTCGTGTGTTTCTATGGCTTCTTACGTCCCTTTGGATTCATGTCTCATTTACCGATTCTAGCCATTCTTTCGGCGGTCTACCTCTAGGCATTCTGCCATTTACTTTACCTTTGTACACTTGTTTGGTCAGTCGCTCATCTTTCATTCTTTCAAGATGACCGAACCATCTTAACTGATTTCTTTCCCATGTGTCAACTATTGTATCTTTTGCACCACATTCTTTGAGGATTGTCTCGTTTCGGACTTTATCCATCAGTGTTTTCCCGCATATTATGCGCAGAGGTCTCATGCCGATCGCGTTAATTTTACTCCTGTCCTTTTCTTGACATGTCCATGTTTCGCTACCGTATAGTACAGTCGGTACGAATATAGAATTATGTATGGCCATTTTAGCTTTTTTTTATATGTTTTTACTTGTTAGGATGGACCCTGCTCTACCGATAACCTGCTTACCCTTATTTATGCGCCTATCTAACTCCCCATCTATTTTTCCGTCGCTAGTGAATAGACTACCTAGGTATACGTACTTGTCAACTTGTTCTAATCTCTCATCATTTAGGACAATGTTGCACATTGTTTTCTCACTCTTTCCCTCAAACACCATGATTTTTGTTTTATTTACGTTAATTTTGAGTCCCATGTCCTTCATGCTTGTATGAAGTTTATTCAACATTCTTTGCAAGTCCTCGACTGATTCTGCCATAACAATCTTGTCATCTGCGAAAGCTAACCCACGTACCTTAACTGTTTGGAGATCTACACCTTCTTCGTCGAAGAGTGCAGTTCTTAGACACTTATCCATGAATATGATAAATAGCCACGAGGACATAACGCATCCTTGTTTCACGCCTTGCGTAATATCGAACCAGTCACTCAGTTTCCCGTTTACCCTTACGCTCGCTTTACTACCTGTATATATTGTTTTTATTGCTTGCAGGAGCCCTCCATTTACTCCGTATTCTTTAAGAACTTCCCAAAGTTTACTTCTGTTTACCGTGTCAAATGATTTTTCTAGGTCAATAAAAGCACAGAAAACTTTCTTTCCTACTCTCAAGCTTTTTTCTGTGATCTGTCTTAGGCTAAATATCTGATCTGTACATGATCTTCCTGGCATAAATCCACTTTGGACTTCCCATATTTTTTCTTCTGTGATTTCCATTACCCTACGAATAAGTATTTTTAAGTATATTCTACTTACGGTACTTAGTAGGCTGATACCTCTGTAATTGCTGCAGTTGCTTTTGTCTCCCTTTCTTTTGTATATTGGTACGATAATCGCTTTTCTCCAATCGTCTGGGACTTTTCCTGTCTCGATAAACAAATTTATCAATTCGCAGAACCTGTGAGGAATTTCGTGAATTCCTTGAATTTGGTGATTTCCTGGAATTGCTTGAATTCCGTGAATTCCTTGAATTCCGTGAATTCCTGGAATTGCTTGAATTCCCTGAATTCCTTGAATTCTATGAATTTCTTGAATTCGGTGAATTCCATGAATTGCTTGAATTCCGTAAATTGTTCGAATTCATTAAATTTCTTGAATTCCGTGAATTACACGAATTTCTTGAATTCTGTGAATTGCTTGAATCCGTTGAATTCCTTGAAATCCGCGAATTCAAAATATTTTAAAATAATATATTAAACCGGAGAGTAATAATTACTAAACCTATCTGCTGTTTGCCGTGTAAGTAAGCGTACTGAAACGAGGGGCCAACTCAAAAAACAGTAGTTCTTTTAGACGACCAACGCTAGAGTGGTCGTTTTAGACGATCACTCCAAGAGAGGTTTTTTTAATATGCAGGTATCGACATATATTCACATTTTTTAAATATAAAATATTGGGATCCGCTGCGCTGCAATACGCCATCTATTTTTTCAATGCGGTCAACATGTGAACTCGTGAAACCAGTTAGAATTTTTAAGATGCATTTTAATTTGTGCTTAAAACCAATTTTGTTATTGCTTTGAATACATTATAAGCTTTAATTAACTTAACTTAACATGAAAATGAACTTAAAATAAATTTTTATCAATTTATACATTAAATATTTACTATCTAAACAATTCTAACCTAAAATGTAGGTTAGAATTCGTATTTCGTTTCTGAATGTCTATAATTCATATTTTTTGCATATTTTAAATCAATTTTTTTGCTATGTGCATTAATTAAAGGTCATTATAGTTTATAGTGTGTTGAAACTTACATGACATAGTAAATCAATTGTTTTCATGGAAAAAACAGTTTTAACAGGAAGTGTGTTTTTTCCAGGGGGGTGCTTCCACTGTACTGCCCAATGTAAAAAATGTGTAATGAGAGTTGAAGGCGGCCGTGCGGCTGAGCTGATTGTAACTTTGTTCTACAAAACCATGCAATACAATAGGAAAAATGCATACAAATTACAAAATAAATATGACAAACTGTTTAAAATCATTTTTTCTTCATAATGTAGAGTCAGGTAGTAAATGAGACTTATGCACTTACTTATTAGTTTGTTTAATGTAAGAAAAAGCGGCATAATTGACATAATTAAAAAAAAATTGCATGGATGTTCGGGACTTATAAAAAATAATGAAAAAATAAATAACGAATACACAAATTAATGAAAAAAATTGTCGAAAATATAAATGACCAAATTATAAAATTTCCAAAATTTCAAATAACGACAAGATTTTTAATTGACATAAAATAAAATCCCGAATTTTAAAATATCCGAAACTAAAATTGACCGACCTTGAGACCAAATTAGACGATTACCTAATTATAAGATAAACGAATTATTAAATTTCCACAAATATTTCAATTCTCGAAATTTAGAACTGCCGAACATATTTAATTGATTATTAATTTATGAGCTATTTATGAAATTATAAATAAAACAAACAATTTAATTAATCATTAATTAATACATTATTATTTTTTTCAGCAATGTTAAATTTCGGCAAATTTAAATTTCAGGAATTGAAATATTTGTGGGAATTTAACAATTCGTTTATTTTATAATTCGTTAATTTATATTTTCAGCATTTTTTTTCGTTAATTTGTGGTTTTGATATTCATTTTTTCGTTATTTTGTATTAGTCCCGGATATTCAAACACTTTTAAATATAGTGATAAAGAACCAATTTTTTTTATATTGCTGTTTTACAATATAATGCGACTATATAATAAATATAACTATTATATCTATACATTACAAATAACGAACTCTTAAATGTGATATTTTTAAAATTAAAATAGACTTTGTAACAAATCTAAAATATTCTAACATTTGTATATTCACTCTTAAAGAAAGACCATTAACGAATATTCTCATCTTTGGCAATATCCAAATTAATCGAAAATTATTTTTCGAAGTCTTATAATAAATTATGAATTAGACAAAACTTCTTTCCCATGTTCTGCACATGAAAAGTAAAATTTTGGTTTAGACAAATCATTCAAGACTAAGTCAAAAACATGACTTTGCTTGCAATGGAGAGAAAACGAGTTTTCAATTGGTTTTATAAAATCAAAGAGTTTAAAATTCGGGTGCTGAAGGTTGTGATTTTGATCTAAAGTGATTAATTTTGCCACTGGATGATTAGTTTGGGTTTGACCCACACTTTCGTCATTTGCAGAATAAAATATTGCGGATTTGCAATCAACGCAGTTTCTCTTTTTAAATTTTTGACAGATTTGACCTGTAATGTAATACATTAAAGAATGATTGTGCAAATGTCCCGGTGGAGTTTTCTACTAGTGTTTTTATGTTTGTTTATCGCATTAATTATGCCGAGGTGTATCGATCCGGGGTACAAATTAGGTTACAAAAGTGAACTCAGAGAACCCGAAGAGAGCTTTATGGCAAAAAGCTTCAATTGAGCAAAATTTTCCCGTGAAAGTAGGCCGGTTCGTTTGCAGTAAACATTTTTTAAAGGAAGCCATTCTCCACGAGAAGATCGTAAAGGAACCCGATGACACTATTTTGGGAAAGGTAAGTAATTATATATTTACTGTAAAATCGAAATCACAATTTAAAAATAAAACAAAATTAAATTCTTTTTCATTCAATAAACTGTATTATTAGGTATTTTTGCTTCAAAAATTCGGTTTTTTCCCCTCAGGAAGTGTAACAAAAAATACACTATTTATTCATATTTTTCCTAATTTTCAGAATAAAAAATATGTACCAAGTTAATCTAGTCAATGTTCTATTTCAGTAGCATACAAAAAAAAGTGACGTTAATTTAAGGATTAAATTAGAAGGCTACAAAATGTGACAGTAACCTCAAATTTTCTTCTTTAACAATTCATGCGACCAAAATCTTAATGTCACCTTTTTGTATTATGTACGAATAGACCAGTTTATTTAATGAAAAAGAGTTTACATTTCTTTCATTTTTATATTGTGATTTCGATTTTACAGTAAATATATAATTACTTACCTTTCCCAAAATAGTGCCATCGGGTCCTTTTAGGATTTTCTCGTGGAGAATGTCTTCCTTTAAAAAATGTTTACTGCAAACGAACTGGCCTGCTTTCAGGGTAAAATTTTTCCGAATCAAAGCTTTTTGCCATAAAGCTTTAATATAGCTGGGTCTTTCGTAACGACGAAAAAATTAATTTTTTCATATTCGGGTTCTCTGAGTTCACTTTTGAAACCTGATTTGCACCCCGGAGCGATACACGTCGGCAGAATTATCGCGACAAACAAACATAAAAACACTAGTAGAAAAATCCACCCGGCCATTTTCACAATTATTGCATAAAGAAACCGTTTTATTGTTACATTTTTAAGAGTTTGTAACGACTCTATATGACGAAAGTCATATAACCGTCAAAAAAACACGAACAAAGTTACTACTAGCGCCGCCGCATGGCCGTTTTCAACACATGGACCATTTTTAACTATCGGTGGCAGGAGGCTGGATTTTTCACTAAACACGCTGGAAATTCCATTTGAAACACTTAGTTTCCGATAAATCTTCGTTTTTTGTATTCACTAATTGTTTGAAACTAGTAAAAACAATGGTAAAATTGTTTTTAAACACAAATTAAAACGCTACCAAAGATATTATACACCTAGATGCGGCAAGTGGCGGCGGAGTGGGGGAACAATATATATAGCAACTACTTTCGTGCGGCTCTAAGGGTAATGATTTTAAATCTATTATCCTTGCAGCTTCTCCCTGTTATCTCGAAACATCGGTAAAGTAGAAGCAGAGATTCTGACATGATTTACAAAATAACAAATTAATATAAAATGATAATACTTTTGAAATTCCAATCCTTATTTTATTTGTACAGAAAATAAATCCGTGACAATATTAAAGGTTTTTCACAATAATTAATTTTAATGCTAATTTTGTAATTAAGTAAATATTTATTTTTCCAATTGATATTTCACATTCCGGTGTATTAAGTAAAGATGATATAAATGTTTCTTTAAAATGGATAAAGAAACATGTATTAAATTTTCATTTTCTTAAAGAAATTTTTTATTAAATAATTTGTAACAAATCAATCAATATTGGTCCTAGGTTAGTAGTAAACTGCACCAATCAATTCTATGTAAAAATTAACTCCAGAAACTTATACTAAATTTTCACTTACATTCAAAACTTTTTTTTCTTGACAAATGTGTAAATGCTAAGGTTGCAGGGTTATAAATAAAAGCATTGCTATTATTTTGCAACGATAAAAATATAATAATTTCAGAATTTATTAAATTGATCTTTTAAATGAGGAACGCTTGCGAAGTTAAACAAAATCGAATATAACCGATAAAGATTATATAATTTCTAATTAAAAGCCTTCAATGTTAAATGATTTTTAATTGAAACCTTCAAAATTAGGAATTTTTATTTTAAATTAGAAGTCATAATTTTTAATAGAAAACGTTCTAATTGGAATAATTTTTATATTAAAAAATTAAAAACTTTAATTAGAATTTCTAATTAGAATTACAATTCTCATGCATAAAACAAATCTTCACTCATTAAAATATGTAATCATTTTTACATTTTAAGCATTTATGATTGAGAAAGTATTACAATAGGCCGAAATTTCACACCCCAATTTTTGAACGGATCTCCACGTTTTGAGACCCCCTGAAGCCGAAAATTAAGTTTTGGCAATGGCGTCTGTCTGTCTGTATGTCCGTAAACATGATAACTCTCGAAAAAATGAACGGATCAAATCGTCGAGCTTTGGCACACTTTTTTGTATTCTAAAAGAAAGAGCGAGTTTGTTAACCAACAACAGATACGTGAAGAATGTTTAAAAGAAGAATTGAAGCTTTTTAAAATATCTACAATTTCTCCCCCAACAATTTTTTGATAAGACTTGATGTTTGGGTTTCATTTCTCGAAAATAATATGCAAGAAATCCTACAAAATTTCTTCTGAACATTTTTTGTTAAGATTTGTCATTTTCGGTTTTATTTATCGAAAATACTGTAAAAAAAATAAAATGCAAATTTTCGGAGAAACCGCGTGAGATATGGAGAAAAGTTGTATGGTTGAATTGCAGCTTTTAAAATGTCCTTAAAAAATTTCTTGAACCATTTTTTGATGGAATTTGTCATTTTTGGTTTATTTATCTAAAATTACCCTTTCTCTACTTCTTTAGGTCAGGAAATATTTAAAGGTAAACGACTAATCGTGAAATAAGGGCGGGTAGAAATATTATGTCAAAATATTTTGAAATACAAGAGGTATTTCAAACAGTATTGTCTCAATATTTCCGAGAAAATGTTGGTCTTCAGCACTGTATACCAGGCCTGCCCAAGTAGGGGAAAACTGCTCATTCGCCACATGTTCGAGTTCCACCACCACTTCCCTCTTTACTGGTCCAGAGGCTTGGGGGTGGTCGCTCTCGTGAAGTTGAATGAATAGAGATCGGTGGTGGTGTTAAATTCCCATCTGGCAAATGAGCAGTTTTCCCCTACTAGGGCAGGCCTGCTGTATACTACAACAGGTAAAGAGAAGTAGTTATTATACACTGCCGTTGAGGCTGGGGTCCTTCTAAACTGTAAACAGTCATCATTAGAGATATGGGCGTGAAAATCTTTAATGGAAATTTTCATTTTTTTAATTTAAAAAATTTAGAAATGTTCAAAAAGTTAATTGTAAGAATTTTCATCATAACAAATAGTAAGTTGGTACTATTAGTTTTCGTTATGAAAAAGTTTAAAATTTTTAAAGTAAAAGCCGTGTGACCTAAACTAAACTATTTCAATAGTAAATATTTTTTACTTTATATCAAATATATTATAATTATATCGAAGTATCTGGGCTAACCGAAAATATTTGTGCTAACACTTTTTATTCAAATAATTTTTGCTTATTAGGGACCCTACTTAAATTACGTAACAGCTCAAGGAGGTGGGAGGGGTCGAGATATTTTGCTACGATTCGTTACGGAAGGGGGGGGGGGGGTCTTTCATTCATGTACGTAATTTTTAGAAAATCGGAAATGAAACAAATAACTCACAGTAAGTGTACATAAATATAATATGAATTTAACTGTACGCGCCAAAGAAATCTGGTGAGTGAAAAACTAGCCAACAATTAAAAAAAAAGTCAGGGAATTGTATTGGTCAGGGAAAAGTCAGGGAATTAACAAAAAAAAATCTTGTAAAAGTCAGTGAATTTCTATAACTTTAAATAAATGTCAAGAAGAATAAATATGAAATATTTTTATTCCGTTTATAAAAGATTCTAGTTTAAAATTTTTACAAGTTTAACATTCTGGCAGTTGAATATTAACTTATATATTATTCTTATTAGTAATTTATTTGCCTTGTATTTATAATTCTTTTTTTTGCAGTTGCTTCCTCTTGAAGATTATCTTTTGAGTTATAAATTGTGTTATTTGTTTGAAAATTCAACAATTTTGTTAAAAATTCAACTGTTTTGTTCAAACTTCGTCTTTGAGGGTTAAAAATTCAAATATTTTCGTAGAAAATGTACTTTTTGTTAAAAATTCATATCTTAGTGTTGAACATTCAACTTTTTCGGATGAAAATTCAACCATTTTTTTGAAAATTTGTCTTTTTAATTTAAAAATTCATTTAGTTTAGTAGAAATTGCATCTTCGTGGATAAAAATGAAACTGTTTTGTTAAAAATTCGTCTTTTTGGGTTGAAAATTCAAATATTTTCGTGGAAAATTTACTTTTTGTTTAAAATTGAATCTTAATGTTCAATTTTTAACTGAATTCTTTTTTGGATGAAAATTCAACTATTTTTTTGTAAATTTGTCTTTTTAATTAAAAAATTTATCTATTTCAGTAGAAATTGCACCGTTCTTGGAGAGAAATGCTACTGTTTGGTTGAAAATTTAACAATTTTGTTAAAAAGTCATGCTTTTTGGTTCAAAATTCAACTGTTTTGTTGGAAATTCGTCTTGTTGGGTTGAAAATTCAACTATTTTCGTAGAAAATTTATTTCTTGTTTAAAACTCATATTACTCATATTGCCAACGGCGATACCACTCTGGAAACACCAGTTCTCGTAAGATCACTGAAGTTAAGCATTGTTGGGCGCGGTTAGTACTTGGATGGGTAACCGTTCAGGAATACCTGCGTGCTGTTGGCCCGTCGTGGGTGTGGTGGGCCCACATTGGTAGTAAATATCCACCTAGAAACACTACCCGAATCGGGTAGTGAGGCAATGAACTTTCGAGTTCAAACTGCTAATCAATTTTTTTTTTTTTTTTTTTTCTTTTAAACTCATATTTTTATATGGAAAAGTCAATAAAATCTTTTTTGGATGAAAATTGCATCTTTCTTGGATAAAAATGCAACTGTTTAGTTGCAAATTAATCTTCTTTGCTTAACTTTGTTAAGAAATAACTTCTTTGTTGAAGATTCATATTTTTAGTTGAAAATTCATCTCATTGTTTGAAAATTTAACTATTTTATAAAAAATAATTTTTTTCTGAAAATTAATATTTTTTGGTTGAAAATTCCATTTTTGTACAGAAAATTCGTCTTTTGGCTTGAAGGTTCAACGATTTGGCTAACTTTTTTTTTTCTTTCATGACTAAAAAATCTTTCTTTGTCAAATCTGGCAGGAAAAAGCTTTCAGCATTTTTTGAACGGCCCCTATATATATACACGTACATATATATATATATATATGAGGTGTCAAAAAATGGTGTCTTCAAAGTATATATCATTCGACGCAAAATTTCACGAAACGTGTAAATCAATAACGTCTCAGAAAAGTATTTTTGGTGCCTTTTTTGAAAATCTTAAGGATCAGTTATATCTCTGGCTACTCTGAAAGATCTAAATTCTAAAATTCAAACAAGGAACCTAAAACTTGATGCAGGAAAGTGTCCTTGAAAGTTTTACTCAATAGCTTTTGTTAGCATTAGTAAATTTCCCGAGTACGCCATCCTTTAAATTTAAAGATTAAACCTGGAGGTGTAAAGAAAAGCAGGTATATATTTCGGGCGAGAGGGCGGGGCGCTTCTGATACTCCTGTTAGAAATTAGATCCCATTGATTTTGTTATTTTTCCTGAAATATTTTCTATTTCTTTAAAACGTTATATCTACCTATAATTCTTTGAATTTCTATAATTTCAAAAGAAAATTTTTATCTTGCATAATAAGGTACATAATAAGGTATAATAAGTCAATATGAATTTCGAATTGTTTTATCTTGCATAATAAGGTATATAATAAGGTGTAAGTCAATATGAATTGCGAATTGAATTCTCTGTTATATTAGTTTATAATTTAAGTTAAATTAAAATTGTTGCAAAAATTGGTTCTCTGATCGCTATAATGAAATATACAGTTAGCTATTAATTGATATATTTAATAAATCATTGTAACAATGACGTAAAGGATTGAAATTGTACACCCTTTGAACGATACACACGGAAAATTAAAAGAGTAATTACCATTGCAAAACTAAACATATCAATGAATTTCGTATTGACAAAGAAAAAAAAAATAATTTTTGGTATAAGGCTTTCAAACAGAGGTTCATCATTTTTTTAACTTAAGAAGTTTAAATTTGGGGCAACTAAAATGTGGCGGATTGAAAATGAAGCTTTAAAAATTCGAAGTGTCTACAATCTACTACATGTACCGAAAATATCCTGCTATTCGTACCCAAATCTCGGTGCATAAAGCCCCTTCGTTCTCAAATTTGTACAAACAAATTTCAGCTATTCGTACCGACATTTCTGTACACGTAGCCACGTCATTAAAAATTGTACACTTTAAAAATTGAAACGTTTACAATGAAAAACGTTTAATTCCGTATTCAAACAAAATTAAAAGTTGAAATTAACATCAACGAAACTGAGCAGTGTGATCTTTTAGACAAAAAAAATATATAAATAAAATATTAAAAACTAAACATTTACTGACACATGTTCATATTGTTCAATGTCGAACTATTTTACTATTTCAGGATGTACACTAGTTAGTAGTTATCTCAAGTTCAAAAATGAGCATTTTGAAAATTGATTTTTAAACTCGAGGAAAATATTTCCATTGTTAATTGTAACTAACTTTGGAAGATTGCGGAAGGCGAACTTTCAAAAAAATATTTCAGTTTAAAATTATTCAGTTATTTAGAGGCTTACATGTTTCTGCTTTCTCTTCAGGTAAAAGTTGCACAGTTCTTATTTAATCCTAAGATTGTACGGATTATTCTATTTTTATTTTAAAAAATGTATTTAAGAAAAATATTGTCAATAAAATTAACAATTGTGTAATTCCTGAATAAAATGTTGTAAATAGAAGCGTACCATTCGTACCAAAGAGATTCCTTCAAAGAATAAAATGAAGTGATAAAAGAATAACCCGAAATATTTTTTTCTGAAGTTCACCTAATAATAGGAGTATTTTCCTCAAATTTAAAAATCATTTTTAACAATGCTTATTTTTGAACTTGAAATAACTAGTGTACATCCTCATTTATTGCGTTAAATTGGAAGCCTGAAAAATTTGACAATTCCGGCCCTACTGGCATTTGACCCCAAATAATAAACTATGATAGAACTATACCTTCAAAATTAAATTATTTTCAACCAAGTGACAAACTTATTTTGTATTTGTTTTGTAATCTTTTCATTTTGAATGTGACGCATAAAATGTTTTAAAAAATTGCAATCATATAAATCAGACTGTTCACAATTTAACACTTTTAAATACAACCCGTTTCAAAATGAAAGCATTCTTAGTTGAAATAGTATAATTTTAGGGTCTTAAAAATTAGACATAGTATGCGTAAAAATAAAATAACAAAAAATGTGCAACTTCACAATTTGAAGAGCTTAAAATTAAAAATGCAATAGTATCGAAAGTTGAACAATTCCGCAATTTTGAAATTGTTTCAAATGTAAACTTTCCCAATCAAATCATATCAACTTCAATTGCTGAAAATGAAAGGGCAATTTCATTGTTAATAAATGTAAAATTTCAGATATGTAAATCGTTTGAAGTTAAACAATTCTGAATAAGGTCGAAGTGAATTAAAAAAATGACGTTATCTTTTCTTGTTTATATACTGGCGTATTCTGTTAAAAACGTAACAATATATTCACTCGGTTGTGGTTTACGTTACGTTATTCAAAATAGCGAAATTCACGCCGAAATTATAATTTGTTAATTACACTGCAATTTTGAACAATATATTATGGAAATCGTTCTATCTTTTATATCATTATTATTCAAAGATAAACGGATCATATTACACAAAAACCATAAAACGGAAATTCTAATATATATATTCATAATTATTTACAGTTGAATCTGAACGGAATTTAATTTAATTAAACAATTATAAATATTCATTTGTTTATTGATTGTTATTGACCTCGATCGCCGGTAAGACAGACTTCGAATTGCTCTAGTGATCATGAATATTTTCAGAAAACTAGATTATCTACTGAAATTCATTTCGGCGACAACGCCTCTTTCGTCCATTTTACTCACGACAAGTGTTAAGAGCAGAGATGGGTTGTGACATGTCACTCGAGGTTTTCTACGTATAATACATAAACGACGTAATATACGTAGAAAATTGTAGAAAACTATGTATAATACATCTCAAAGATGTCGGACGTAATTTACGCGGGCGGGACTGCATTTGACAGATTTGAATAATGGTGATAACCTCTTATAAAGCTGTTCAATCGATTTATTTGAATTTTTAGAGAAAAATTTTAAGAACAAGTAGAAAAAAAACTTTTCAGGCGGGTATACCGTGGGAAAAAATTAATTTCGAGCGCCATAAGTTGGAAAGTAAAAATGTTGCGAAGTGTTTACTTTGTCAAAAATTTTTTTAAACCACAGGTTATAAGCGACTACAGGCCCACATGGATGTAAACAAATATCTATTTATCAAAAATTATTCAATAAAATAATTCATTATTAACTATTTAATTTAATAAACTTATAGGTTAGGATGACCGTTCAGGAAATACTGCGTGCTGTCGGCCCGTCGTGGGTGTGGTGGGCCCACATTGGTAGTAAATATCCATCTAGAAACACTACCCGAATCGGGTAGTGAGGCAATGAACTTTCGAGTTCGAACTGCTAATCTATGTATGTATGTATAGGTTAGGATACCATGTTTTCGTACTTATGCTTGTGTTCCACATACACGAAAACGTTGCGAATGACAAAGTACGATAAACATGTATAATAAACATTTATATTCATGATCTAGCCGAAAAACGTTCCATTTTCGTCCAACTCGCGCATACTAGCTCCACGGCCATCTTGGTTGACATTCAATACAACCGCTAGCTGTACATTTAGGTGTAGTGTCATGATCCAACCCACTCATGGTCTAGCCGAAAAACGTTCCATCTTCGTCCAACTCAAACGCTAGCTGTACATTTATTCAATATGGCGGTGTAGCTGGTATCGTTGCTGATTAGCTGTATTTTTTTTACTTGCGCGTGGATCAGTGATGCTAATAGACCGCGACTTTTTCAACTGCGCAAGCGTTGCGTTGGAAGGGAAAGCCACGTTATTGGCCGTAATACGCGCGCTTATTTTAAATGCTTCAAATGTACACAAATATGGTGACGGACTAAAAATAAGGAATAATGGTACTTCTATTTTAAAGTCGAGAAATTATATTAATTTTTGTTAATATGGTTCATATATATTATTATTACTGCAATAACTATAAGTTATTGCATTAACTTATATATAATAGTATATACATATATTTTATGCAATTTTTAGGTCCAAAAATATATATCCTGCTGATCTTTTTTTATTTTTCACTTTAGGGAAGAATATTAGATTTTATTCTTTATCTTTTATATTATTTTACTTCTAGATTTTTAAAATATTTTTTGGGGGGGGGGGTAAGTGTCTGATTGAAAAAAATATTTTTGACGCTCTTTGACCCAGAGTTGAGTATAGCGGAACTGATAGCTTCTAATCAACTAATACCGTGATATATCCTGTTATCGCAGAAAATCACGGATCTAGAGGACAAAACCATTTACGATTTTTAGACAACTTTGATATTTTAATAGGATATTAAGTACATGACATTTTCTATAGTAATAATAATAAAATACTGTATTATCATGGATCTTATAGTTATTGCAGTAAAATATATATACCATATTAACATAAATTATTATAATTTCTCGACTTGAAAATAAAAATGAATGTGTGTGGCTTTCCCCTTCCAACGCAACGCGTGCGCAGTTGACTGGTGTGATTTGGATCATATGTAGTGTGATCAAGTGTGGTTACATTCAGTGTAGTGTGGTTACACTGTGTTACACCTCCAATAAGGCGATTCTAATGCAACAATTATTCTAATCCAATATTCATGATGACATCGAGTACATACGAGTTTACTTCAGATGAGGAGATAGCAGCATTCAAAAAAGTACATGCATTTCGGCTAACTTCATGCGTAGTCCCTAAACCCTATTGGTAAATTCAGTTAGCTATTTACATCTAATGTAAGTCATAATAGAATCAGCCAATCAGCTGTAGAGAATCGAAAGCAAGATTCGATAAGTCGATAATGTAAAAAAAATTCGATAACTCGATAATTCAAGTAGGCGCAAATTTCAAAAGAGTCTACATTTCTGGCTTAATTATTATAATGAATTAATACAGTAGTTTGAAAATTTGATTACAAGGGATCGACGCGTTTTTCTTTTGTTTATATCGTTGTATCCTTTTTAACTTCACAGAAATTATATTCTCATCTTTATTTAAACAAAAGAAAAACGCGTAACGTAGTTTATGAATGATCCCTAAGTGTGTTTAAGTCGAATTAGTTATAATTTATTGTTAGTTTCTCTAAACATAGGAGAAAGGGAAGAAAGTGTTTTCAAAATTCAAAACAAAATCCAAATTTTGAGGTATCTCGAAAACGTTTAGAGATACACGAAAACTGACAACATTTTCAGGGTTCTCTAAAGGGGGATGGTCCTCAGCCATACCTTGACCCAAACCAGTAAACAAATTTTCAAAATTCGAAAAAAATCCAAAATCTTAAATGATCTCAAAAAGGGTCAAAAATACGTGAAAACTGACAAAATTTTAAAGATTCTACAGAGGGGGTTTGTTTTTGACAAATTCAAACTAATCTAATAATAAGATTTTTTAAATACAAACAAACAAAAAAAATTAAAATTTTGAGTTATTTTGAAAACGGGGAGAGAGACGCGAAAACTGACAGCATTTCCAGGCTTTTCTAAAGCGGGATGGTCTCTGGCCACCCCGACGTAAAAAATTAAACAGATTGTCGGAATAAAAAAAAATTAATTTTGAATCATCTCGAAAACGGTCAGAGATACGTGAAAACTAAGTAAATCTTAAGGTTTTTGTGGAGGATGTTTATTTTTTACCAATTTGAACTAACCCAATTAAAAGATTTTTTAAATTAAAAAAAAAGTTGAGTTATCTAGATAGAACGCGGTGAGAGATACGCGTAAACTCATAACATTTTCAGGAGTTTCTAAAGGGGTATGGTCCTCGGCTACCCCGATCTAAACCAGTAAACAAAATTTCAGAATGAAAAAAAATCTACATTTTGAATCTGGAAAATGGTCATGAAACGTGAAAACTAAGTAAATTTTAAGGTTTTTATAGAGGGGGTTTGTTTTTGACCAATTTCAACTAACTCAATTAAACGATTTTCAAAATTTAAAAAAATGCAATTTTTGAGTTATCTTGAAAACGGTGAGAGATACGCGAAAACTGAAAACATTTTCAGGCACTGAGTTATTTCGAGTTTTCGACAAACTCTAACTAACCCAATAGAAAGATTTAAAAATTTAGGAACATATTCAAAAATTTTATTTATCTCGAAAACGGTAAGAGATACGCGAAAACTAACCAAATTTTCACGGCTTGATGAAGGTCCTCAACCACCCCGAACTAACAGTAAAGTAGAGTAAAGTAGTCATACGCGAAAACTGGCCAAATTTTCAGGATATTCCTGACCGGAATTGTCCTCGGGCGCCCAGAATCAGCCCAGTAGAGTGATTTTCAAAATAAAAATGTTGAATTATCTAAAAACGATAAGATACATTAAAACTGAAAAACGTTCGGGATTTTGTAAAGGCTGATGGTCCTCGGCCACCATGAATAAACTCAGTAAAAGTCTTCAAAATTATAAAAAAAAAAAGTTGAATGATCTCGCAATCAGTGAGATACGTGAAACTGACAAAACTTTCAGGTTATTATACAAGGGCTGGTCTTCGGCCACCACAAATTAGCCCAATAAAAAGATTTTCAAAAGGAATAAATCCAAATTTTGAATTATGTCGAAAACGATGAGACCTATGCGAAAACTTGAAAAATTAATAATAAATAACAAATAGTAATAATATTTACGAAATCTGATACATTTTCCGATTTTCGGACAACGTTCAAAAATACGTGAAAACTGTCAAAATTTCAGAAATTTTTTAGAAGGGGATAGATTCATTCGGACTGAAAATTCTTGAATGGCGAGTTCGGATTGATTTGGATTGAGTCGGATTGAAGTTGTTGTACTTGTACGTGCAACAATTGAGAAGGATTGAAAAGACATTTTGGATGAGCCACGGATTCATTGGATTGGGCGCACGGACTTGCGAGCATTAAAAATATTAAAACTGGCTTGGGATATGGGATGTGTCTTGGATTCATTCGGATTGGGCATCGGACTGAGAAGGAGTGAAAATTTGTTTCCGATTGGTGCGTTATTCATTCGGATTGGTTTTGGATTCACATTTATCCACTCGGACTGGTGCTGATTCAGTCGGATTCATTCTGGTTGAATTCAAGAAGTCCCACGCATTCAAAAGGATTGGAGGCACGGATTGAAAAATTGATTCGGTATGGGTTTGAGTTGAAGTTGGTGCTGATACATCAGTGGAGAAGGATTGATAAGTGAGCCTCGAATCCATTCATGTATTGAGCTTGGGTTTTAATTTGGGATTGAAAGATGGATTGAGAAGGGTTGAAGGGGATTGAAAAGTTGCTTCGAATTGTTTCGGATTAAATCGAATTGGTTCAAACTGCAACATAAATTAAAAAGATAATTACAAAATATTTCATAGCACAAAAACACGCGCGCTCCAGCGCGCGATCATCGGTCTCGTTAATTTTAACAACACATTCAAAACACCTACGTGTACATATATATTCACTAACACATGCGCACGAAATTGTAGTTCTCTTGCTTCTTGTACGCGGCGCATCGTTCACTATACGGTGCCACGAACTTTGCATTGAGTCGACGCAGCCTGGTGAGAGCACATTCTGCGCATCGATCCGCAGATCTGCGTGCGGATGGGCCATCACTGTGCTAGCATATTGTTATCTGGGTTATTTCATGAGAAAGCCTTTTGGCATCGCGTGCTTGCGAAGAGGATCATAATTATATTTCCCAGGAGAGAAAATATGTTCAAAAGGTGATAATGGTGCAGATTCGTAAAATTTAGTGGCGGATTCTTTGATATAATCTGAAGTGTACGGTGGTTGAAATTCTCTGTGAAGGACAGAGTTTTTGGTATATCAAGGGGTTTTGGTGATACGTCGGAGAAATTTATTTTGAATTATCTGAATGTGATTAATGTTGATTATTGACTCACCTCTCCAAATTGTACAGGCGTAAGTTATGATTGGTCGGATAAACGTTTTGTAGGTTAGAATTCCATATTCAGGTTTTAGACTTGAATGTATGTTAATAAGAGGATTTAAACGCGAGATGACCCCGAGGTATCTTGGATATGCTGCTTCTAATTGATACGCTTATGTAGTTTACCCCCGAGATATTTTACGGAGTTTTTGCATTCTATTGGATCTATTTTGACAGGAATTCTGGCATAGTAAAGAATTGATTTTAACTTTGCTATATTAATTATTATTCTTCAGAGTTTAGCCCACGCCTCAATGATTTCAAGAGCTTTGTTAGTATTTTTAAGATTTTTGGGATTGACAAGCAAGAAGTAAATAATGCGGTGTCGTCTGCATACAATCCAATTGAAAATTCGGGAACCTCAGGGATGTTTTGATGATTTACACCTGCTTTATGTACACCTGCTCGGATGGGTTTTTCCTCTGGAGTGTCTTGTCTATTTTGACTAAGAATTTTCTGTTGATAAAATACGATCGTATAAAGTTGATAACTGCCGCCCAAACATAAAAGTAGTGGAATAATCCCCTGTCAACCTAACCTCAAATTTTATATTTGCGCGAAGATTCATATACCACAGAAAAAATTCATCATAATTTTAATAATAAAAAATTCATTTATCTTTTTCTGACAATTTGCCCCCCCCCCACGTAACATTTGTTCTATAGTAAATGGATGTAACTTTAACATTTGCGCAACGCTCGAGGTGACCCCCCCCCCAAAGGCGTTACGTATTTTTTAACGGCCCCTGATTAAAAAATTAGAAAAGCAAAATCTCATTTACGTGTATAGTATTGAGGAGTTTACTTTCAAAAGGGCATATATCCACTTTTGGTTTTTGTTGGGAAATCGAGAAAAACGTTTTACAGCATTTATAAAAGAATTGTTTTTTCTGGGTTATTACATTATTTTGGTCCTAGACCACGTACAAATTACCAGAAGTTGGGATTCTCATTATCCAGAGACTGGATGCATGCTCTTTTGGAGGAAAAGAACAGGTTTAACTCACTTTTAATATGGGATAGAAAGCTTTTTTGGAGGAAAGTGATACACAGGTTGATAGGGCTCACCCTAAAGATACGATCAACGCAAAAAAGAACAAAAAAATTTTTAAAGTAGATATATGCCCTTTTGAAAGTAAACTCCACAATTAACCTTTATAAACAAAAATGAGGTTAATATATGTTATTTGAAATTCGAACGATAAGCAAACTAAGATGTTTCTTGTAAATAGTAAAAATTTCAGGTAAGGGTGACAGGGGACTTATCCAAAATGTACTTACTACTTTTCTTGTTTGGACGGCAGATAACGACCATAACAAGGGCCATTTTCCTTAAAAAATTTTGGCTTCAAAACCAAATTTTTCTTATTTAAAAATTTTGTTTGAAAATTAAAAAAAAATTGTATTGCCAAAAATTGCATTAATATAATTTTGCCCTTTTAGAAAATTGTAATAATTAGTTTTATGAGCAGTCCTATATATTGGACAGTGTCAAAAACCTTTTCTACGTCGAGGAAAACAGCCCCAGTATGCTTGAGCATCATGTGCTGCGTAAAGGGACCTTTTTCTAAAACTGTATTGTGGATGCTGTTATCCTCAAGATGATATTGTACGCAAGTATGATTTTTTCAAAGATTAGATCATAGTATTTAGAAGACTAATGGGCCTAAAGCTGGTTGGGCGGTATGGGTCTTTGCCTTTTTTCTAAAAAACTAAGATTTGTGCAGTTTTCCAAAAATCAGGAAAGTAGGAAGTTGTTTAAGAACAAATTTTGAAATTGAGTCAGGGCCGGTGCTTTATTATTTTTCGTAGTTTTCATGTGCTTGGATATTGCTGTGTGTGTAATATTTTTAGTTATATGTGCTGGGTTTTTCACGATTATCGAATACCATTTTTTCCTATTCAGCAATGTGCTGCGAGTCAGATGGCTGGTCGTGTGGGGAGAACTTACTTTTATAATATGCTGCAAGAAGATTTGCTTTGTCGGCAGGAGAAAGCGCAAAAGTTTGATTTTCACTATAACTATACTGAAAATTGGTAGCTAACTTATAACCTTGAGAACTAATTTCTATTGTGACATAATAACCTCTGTTGACACCTAGCGGAATTTGTCCTGAACTACTGCAGGTTGAAAAACATAAATTTTGTATCGAAAGAAATATCTGTGTAGAATGAACCATTTCTTTTTGAACTAAATATATTTTTCTTCCAACGGATTTCATGAAAATTTCATTCAAACAAATGTTGTTTGCTCTGAAATAAATTTATAATTGAAACAAATATGCCAAAATATTAAATTTTAAAAAAATACCAATTTTAACGAAATTCAAATGTATTTCAATTGTAGTAATTAGTGTAAGGTAGCTTAGAAAATAAATATACATTTAAAAATGTTTTTTGACAATCGAGCGCGAAGCGCAAGGCCAGAATGAGAATGAGTGCCTCAAAGCCTGCAGAACGTTTGAGAAATTTTATTATTTACTACACTACCGGTCAAAATTGTACGTCCACTTACGAAATACGGATTAAAAACAGGTTGGTCTTAAAAAGGCTTATCAAATTTCGCGTCGATTCAGTCTTACTTGAAGTATTTTTGATAAATAGGGGCCGAGATATCAACTTCTACTATATATGCTTTAGGGGACTGACTTAAATTTAGCGAAGTTTTCCTTTTTCCATTTACTTCCCTAAAGCATACAAAGTGGAAGGTGAGAATAGAAAGCTAGTCAAAAAAGGAAAATAGGTAGGTCTTTCTCACATGCTGTCGCGGCCTTTATTTATCAAAAATACTTCAAGTAAGACTCGATCGACGCAAAATTTAATAAGATTTCTAACGGGTCTTTAAAAAGCGTTCTCACTTAATATTTCGCAGAGTTAGTCACTTTCTAAGACCAGCCTGTTTTTAATCCGATAATCGTACGTGGACGCACAAATTTGACAGGTAGTGCATACTTAATTACGTACAAAGTTCAAAATATGAATATGCATAGAAAAACTGGGATCTAAAAGTGATTTTTTTACTAAAGTTTCATTCAAGCATTCTAAGTGCAAAGAATAAATAGCTGAGCGCAAATCGCGAGATCTGACAGACGCGCGCTCAAATGTGCGAGCGAAGGGAACCGTGCACACAGCGCGCGATGAGAATGTGCCTGCACAGCGGCCAGAAGTATTTAATAAGTTAAATAATAATGAATATTTTATTTTCGCAGGCCTTATCAAGAAGCTATAATATCTCTAGTCTCATTGATGTTGGACACAGGATTGCCTTGTTTCCGAGGTCAAACAATTAAGTTACTGCGAACTCGATTCGCGCCTATGGCTACAGATCGCGAAGCTGCAATCTTTATGCTCAACGTCATTCGAAATAGCTACGTCAATTTCCGTACTAAAGCTTATGATATGATACAGTATTACCAAAATCAAATTCCATATTGAACTGTATTTAAAGGCGAAGTAATCCTTCTTTTGCAAGTATTTTTTTAACTGAATCGACCCAGAGGTTAAACTGTCGATGTTCGAAAATTACGTGTACAACAAATATTATTGTCGTCAAGTTCATGGCAATGTTATACTGCGCAGTATCAGTGCTATAAATTGTAAAAATACTTACTGACATAATAATACTATAGGAGTTACAAGGATGTACGTCGTTTATGCATGTATGTATGTATTTATGTATGTATGTAATAATGTACAATAATTTTTAAGGATTCATGTGAAACTCTAAAATAGTACGTAGTCAGATTCGAGTATACAATCACATTCCTTCACTTGATTATTAATTTGCGCATTGTTGATGGTTATAAAATAAATTTAAAAACCCTCTCGTTTAAAATTTTGTAATTACTTGATTTCCTTTCAGAAATTCACATCATTCATCAAAAATTCAAGCACTTCGGAATATTTTTATTCTTAAATAATAACACCACATTTAAAATAGCATCAGAAAGTTTAATTTATTGTATGCAGAGTCATCAATAAACAAGAGAAGAGAAGAACTGTCTTTAGCTATGCATATCATCCTATTACTATTCTTATACGTGACATCTCTTTCCGTTTTTTAAAGCTAATCCCATCTGTGTGGCTTTCCTGGTGTAAGAGCTTTAGCCTTAGCAGTTTTCTCTTTCCTGAAAATAGTAATTAATGAGTTAATTATGTTAACAGAATAAACATGTCTAATTTTAAAAGAAAAAGTGGGAAGGGGGGTCCATGTGTTGGGGGTCTAATCAATTATACACAAAAATATATTATGTATTTCCATAGTTATTAAAGCTAAGCTAAACGGTACGTACACTTTTTCTGAAACATTATAATCCGCATCATAAACAATTAAAAAAATATCAGCAATAACAAAAAAGCGCTAAACGAGATTTTTTCGACCGAGATATTTGTTTAAAAATCGGTTATGTGAATATATCTCGTTTGTGAGTGTTTCGGATAGCTTTGAAAATAACTTAGCTTAGTGAGCTGGAACTGAAAGATGAGACACAATGACGATGCAACTGTACTTTTTATTGAAATTCGCGTGAATACGAATATGAACTTAGTAGGAACCAAAAGACAATGAACTCATAAGAGTCGCCCGAAACTGACACAGAGAATTCTCTCATGCGCCAAGAGTAGTTGCCTACTGAATACCGAGCAGTGCGAATGCAACACGCTGCGTTAGACTATCAAATGTGTGTGTTAATGACACATTAACCTAAGACAGTATATGTAAGAAGCGAATCACATGACATCCACTGACCAATAACACAGGCAAACAAAATTTGACCGATTTTTAGTAACAGAAACTACAGTATATTTTTCCGAAGGATTTTGGTGCACTGAATCCGAATCTGGGTTAGAATTTCTCCATCACGTCAGGTTTTCGAGAAATTCTAACCTAAAAGTGTAAAAACCACTGTTTTTCAACATATTTGAAGTTATGTAAAATCATAAGGTAATTTTTTTCACAAAACTAGTAGGAGCACCTTAAAGTATAAGTCATCCTCTTTCAAATGCCGTTGAGTTTGCTTAAATATCTTTTTTTTTCATCGAGATATGATAATAGTGAAAACTACGTTTTTGAGGTTATGTCTCAATTGCGGCAATGAACTTTATTGTTGTATGGCTTAAAAATTTTATTTTTTGATTACCTTTTGAGTAATGTAAAACACTTTAACCAAACCCGTTGAGACCGTTTTACTATTGCTACCCTGCTATAGCCTGAAATTTTTGTCCGCCATTTTGAATTTTCTAAATCCGACGATCAGCGACCTCTAAAATGCTTATAGAGTAATTATCCTTAAAATAACCGAATTTAGGAAAGTACGCTGAAAGAGATAGCTTTTAGACTGTTTTTGGCTTGCATTCGAGTAGATACACGGAGAGAAATCTGTTGCGAATATTGCATGGGAACGTACTATGCGGAAAGAGTAGCACGTGTGCTATACGAAAATCGCCTCGATTCGTGCAATTCCAGTATGAGAATCTCTAGTTGGAATAACGCCGAAAAGCGATGCGAAGAAGGCCTGCACATCGATGGGCTGAACGCACCAATACTACCATACTGAAAACGCACGGAGTAGTCCGTGCGGAAATCGTACGGGTCCCGAGCGTTTTTAAGATTTTCGAAGTGCGCATGCTTGCGGTTACCATAGGCGACAAGCGAACATATATATGTATACAGTCTGTACAGAATCAACCACAAACAACAACACTGAACGCGTCTACTTGTTGCCTATGGTAACCACAAGCATGCGCAGTCCGAAAATTTTAAAATCGCTCGGGACCAGTACTATTTTCGCACCGACTACTCCGTGGGTTTTCAGCATGGAAGTATTGGTGCGTTCAGCGCGTCAGTGCGCATGCCCTTTTCGCATTGGACACTTTGGTACTAAGGCAGCACGGTTACCGACCGATGATTGCAATCTTCTTTTACATTATCTGCATCGAACACTCGCTTGCGACAAGAGCAATAGCGTCCGATGCGATACTCGCAACAGATTTCTCTCCGTGTAGGTGAGACAAATTTCAAATTATCATATCTCGATGAAAAAAAATATATTTAAGCAAACTCAACGGCATTTGAAAGAGGAAGACTTACACTTTAAGGTGCTCCTACTAGTGTTGTGGAAAAAATTACCTTATGATTGTACATAACCTCATATGTCGAAAAACAGTGTTTTTTTACACTTTTAGGTTAGGATATCTCGAAAACCTGACGTGATGGAGCAATTCTGAAGCCAGATTCAAATTCAGCGCACCAAAATCCTTCGGAAAAGTATACTACAGTTTCTGTTACATGATCCTTATTGGCCTGTGTAATTACTCCAAACGTATAACATATCACAACACTATACTCACAGTCGTGATTAAATATGGAATCCCGAATATTTCGTCCGCCTCTTTGTACGACGTAGGGATGGAAAATTCGACTTGGACTTTAGTCGAAACTCGATTTTCTTCTCGTCAAAGCCGAATGTTCACAATCGACTTTCAACTCCTGAAGTCGATTGCTTATCGACTTTCAAGATCACGTAGGTTTTACATAGAAAAAAGTCGACTTTTTTCATCGATTAATCGAATTTTCAAATTCGATTAATCGAAAAGTCGAACTTTGGCTTTTTATTCTGGCTTTCCATCCCTAGTGCGAAAACGACGAAACTTGTGCACTATATATAATTGCAGCCTGCCGTGCTGCAGGCACGATGGCAACATCCTGAGAATAGATTTGTTCCAAGGCAACAATGATGAGAAGTTGCTATTGGAGCCAACCTGTAGTCAGATGCTGAAATTGCCGTTTAGTATCCAACCAAATATCTTCTGCTAGGCTATCGACGTATCTTCTGCTCCTTTCCTTAATCCTTCCAGAATAATAAACGAACAGATATCTGCTCCTAGTAGAATGTCAGCTGGGCCAGCCCCAGTCGTGAAATCATCAACCAGAACTACATCTCGTAGGTGAGGCCATTCAGAAATAAGGGTTGTGACGGCTGCTTGATAGGTGGTGATTTCTCAAGCGATGAGAGCGTTAGTCGTTACGCTGATGTTCGATTGATTTGTGACGTCACAGTGACCGATGGCCATCCTAAGGTGTACCTCATATGCACGTCCCCAGGGTAGGACAACTGAACACAGCCATCTTGACGATTAAGTTGGGGTTTCTTCGTCAAGGCATCTGAAATGATGGAGCACATAATGGTGTCTTCGTCGACGTTGAGCCTGAAAGCGGTTCCGATATGTGGGCCGTAAAGGAAGCATTGCCGTTGAAAGTAGACTCTGCTGTCGCATTATACACTGTAAAAGAGAGCAGTTGATAAGACCAACCAAGCATCGAGTAATGCTTCCCGGAACATTCGTGGCACCGTTTTATGAAAGGGCAACCCGAGATGCGATGTCGGCCTACGCAGTTTAAGCAAAGCTGCTTCAATTCGACGAACTCCCGGCGTTGGCCTGCAGTCTTCTTCTTGAATTCCTGACACTGGAACAAGAAGTGTTGTCCTGAGCAAAAAAAACCTTGGGTCTGTCGACGTTGGCATTATGAGACTTGATGATTTGTCTGACTTCGAAGAATGAGAAACCTTGGAGGTGCAGATGATGCTACCTCGACAGCTTCCAAGGCGGTCACCTTGCCCACCAGAAAGGCATTCAACGTATCATACTGCGGCTATGTAGTCATAGCTGCCAAGCTATCCTCCCAAGCTTTGCACTTAGTGGTTTCCAAACGCTGAACGAGCATATAGATGAGCAGGTCATCCCATTTGTCCGTTGGACACTTCAAGGAAGCCAATGCTCCGACAGCCTCACTGAAATCGTTCAACAATGAACGTAGCTCTGATGCACTCTCCCTAGACATCACTGGTAGATTAAAGAGTTTTGCCAAGTAGCTATTTATCAACACCCTATTATTGTCATATCTAGACAATAATATCTCCCATACCCTCTCGAAATTCTCAGCGGTAGTTGAGATGTTGGCAATTAATTGAGCGGGCTCACCTGTCAGACTGACCTTTAAATAGTGCAGTTTTTGCACCTTTGGCAAAAACTGATCGTCACCTACAATTGATGTGAAAAGGTCTGTAAAAGAGGGCCACTCCGTATAAACAAAGATATTATAAACGTAGATGCGGTGCGGGTTTAGTTACCCGCGATAAATATAGACGGCGCGTCCGGCGAAAATTGTCAGTTCCCCTCTACCCTCCACCACCAGCCGATGGCACCAATCGATATAGTTTGCCAACAGCCATTTGGAGCGCTGTAAGCAACTCTCATCATACTCCTCAAGGCGCACTGATGGTAACTTAGCTCGGACAAGAACCATTCAAATTGAAAATAAATTAGCAATTAAAATTTTTTTACATCTATAATAAACGTACAATATCCACGCTTTGTAAAACATGGTTATTTTGATGATAAATACCAAAGATAAAAGTCCATGAATAATTTATATTACCATTTCATATATTTTCTAATAATTCTAATTTTATTTCTTATACTTTACATTCTTTTATAAGTTATAATTTTTTTTACTCTACAACATTATATTTTTATTCAAACTGATGAAACTTTCAGTGCAATATCTATATATGTGACCGTCCGCGAAGAAAGGAACTTAATGCGGAAAAAATCGATTTTCATTTTCTTACGCCAATCAATAGTTTCTGAATTGCTCTTTCATTCGCAATGATCAGAAATTTTTTAAGTTAATTACTTTTCTTGTTATTAAGCTACAAACATAAGCATGATAAGCGTACGCGGAGACCGAACTAGAGGCCTACGAAAGCCAGCCCCACCACTTACCACTGCAGCTGTACGCGACGTGTCCGTGAGCTCCACTGGCTCGTGCCTAAAAGTGTAGTGGTAAGTGGAGGGGGTGCTTTTCGTAGACGCATCCCCACTACTCAAATGCTGGCTTGCGGGCTCTGCTACGATCGCCCGTCCTGTAAAATTTAGCTTTGACGCATTAGGTCCCTTTCTTCGCGGACGGTCACATATAGTTATTTAATATTCTTTAGTATTTATTTTCACTTTTGTGGTCTGCAATTTCTATGTATTTTCCCATTTCTTAATTATTTTATATTCTAACATTTTTATAAAAATAGAATTATAATTCCAAGTAGTAGGAAAATTGTTCTTTCTGTTTTTAGATGTTAAGACGACAGTTCTAAACCAGATTAGGTTTCGCATTTTCAAAAAAAAAAAAAAAAAAAAAAATAGTCACATAAAATTTCACTAGCCCATTCATAAAATATATCATGATCCATAAAATCTATTTAAAAATAAACTTTGAACAAATAAACAAACAATAATAATATATATTATGCAAATTATTTTTGAACTTTTAAATATTTTTTAAAACGATTCCCATTTTTTCGTAAAATTTGTGTAAGATTATGCAAAAAATTGCCTCAAATTCTTCCAGATTTTTTTCACAATTTTATAAATCTTTTAAAATGTTTTGAAATATTTTTGGGACGACCGAAAAATCCCGAATAATAAAATTCCCGACACTGTAACTTGCCGAAATCTGAAAATCCCGAATTTGAAAATTCCCGAATAAAAAAATTCTGGACAGTTTACAATATTACCGAATTTTAAATTTCCCAAATAATAAAATTCCAGATAGAATATTGTCGAATTGAAAAATATACAAACTAGAAAATTCGATAATTTCAGCAATTAAGAAAATGGTTTTTTAATCAATATAATTTGTTTACTAAAAATACAATAATCAAATATTTTGATCATAGACATTTTTTTTTAAATTATTGTTTGAATTTAAAATAACATTAATTGTATAAAAATATTATAAAAAATAAATTTAAAAACACGTGCGCTTCGAACAAAACAAACTTTTCATGATTCAATTCGGCCCTGATTTATCTCGAAGTTTCTTTTTATTTTATTTTGTTTTTAATGGATAATTTGATTTTTGAGAACGTTTTTCGTAATTAAAAAAAATACTATATATGTACATTTTCAACCATAATTTTTTATCCAGAAATGTATTTTTTTCTATTATTGTACAAAAAACCTTTCTCAAGCTTCAGATGTGCAAAAATTCTATATATTCTTAAATGTATTCAAATTTCGGTTCAGTTTAGTAATAAAAATTGAACTTCAAAGTAAAAAAATGATAATTTAAAAAATCATATCTGTCATTCATAGCAAAACATGAACGTATTAGAAATTATAATATTTAACAAATATAAACATAATTATCTTTTTGAGAGTATTACTCTCACAATTCAGTTTATTTATTACCATCATATCAGTGCTTCTGTCATTATTAATTTTTCATTATTTTTTCCAAATATGTATTTTCGGTGTGCCTAGACATTGCGCTATTTATTATTATATTCCGAAGTGCGGTGTTTATGTAGCGATACCGTCATATTTTACGAAGAACGAGAAAACTAGCTCTCGACTTCGTAGTACGGCGAGGGCAGCACCTCGATATGGCAGAAAATGTGATTGCCTATACCTATATATATATATGGTTCCCCCATTCTGATACCCTGTACCGCATCTATGTTTATAATATCTTTGGTATAAATCACGGAAAATTTAGGTAATTCTACAAGCGGAAAGTTTACTCCATTATTAAAGTTCGGCGAATCCCGATGAATCAAACCGCTTTCATTTTTCGAGGCTTGAAATTCAAAATGATCGAAGTAATCATTCAGATACGTCTTCGAAGCTAAGTACTTTTTGCGGCTTTAGAAAAAAATGTTAATTTAAAATAGTTGTTTTCCGCGTTGTCCATTTTTTTCGTTAGCATAATGTTGTTATTGTCGTCAAATTTCCTCCAAGTTTTCTCTAGAGAGTCCAACCGGGCTTTTACAGAGTTACGATTATTTTTTTTTGCACTAAGCTTTTTTAAATTAGTAATTATAATACATATACTCTTGCTGTTGAGCAACATATTAGGTAAAAGAAAACATCATTAATAATTAACAAACGGAAAGAAAGGGGAAAGAAAAGCGACGCGAAAGATACACCTATTGTTTTATGCGAAATGTGAGAGATCGCAGCAAAAGAATTGTTACCGCCATATTGGATCCGCCATCTTGAATTTGGAAAATCTTGTACCAGATTAGTGATCAGCGGCCCCAAAAACCCATATACACCAATTTCTATTACAATCAGAGTAATTTCAACGAATTTAGTCCGCCATCTTGAATTTCTTAAATCTGATAACA
>CAKNYM010051278.1:11389-39468 GCA_932195095.1 Andricus curvator
TTTTTTTTTTTTTTTTTTTTTTTTTTTTTTTTTTTTTTTTTTTTTTGGGTGATTCAATCCAATTCATTTAGATTATTAAAATTTCACAAATAGGAAAAAGAAATAATCCAAAAATATTTCATATATATTTCTAAAATTGCTATATTTAGTGCAAACTTATTACAAAAAAATTTTTTAATAAAAAGATTTCTTTCAAGAAATTGAGTTAAAATCATTCAGACTCAATTAAAAGAAATCAGAAAATATTCATGAACAAAACCCTACAAATTGGAACGAATCTTTTGTTTAGTGTCTCTATTTAACAATTTTAAAATTAAGATAGAACAGAAATCCATTTTATCATGAATAATTTTATGCAAAATGAGCATGAAAAAGATTCAAAATTAAAAAATAGATTTCTAGACCACCTCACTTTTCGGCTCATTAGAGACAAAAATAACCAATTGAAAAAAGAGGGAGAAAAGGAGAAAAAGTCAACCAAAAATACCAACCTCTCACTTTTTCTTTTATCCGTCTTTTTTATACTACCAAGGAACCAACATGTTTCGGAGTCAATTTAAACTCCCTCATCAGGGATTATTTATAGGAAACTACGAGGTATGACAAAAATATATTATTATGCCAATTGGAAAAATCAGAAACATAATACCTGCCGATAAAAATAATATATATATATATATATATATATATATATATATATATATACATGTGTACACTCACATACACATATACAAACACAACACTAATCACTTTTCTTTAAAAAAGGATTAATTAATCAAAATTTTGTATTCATTAGTGAAAAATTGACAAAGGTATACAAAACATTATTATTATTCATAATAAGAATTAGAAAAGAATTTAAAATTCAAAGAATATTTTAAATTAAAAAGAAGAAAGATGGTTATTATGACCTGAAAATTATTAACCCCGACACTGATTAAAAAAATTTTTTGAAAGAAAACAGGAACGAAAAATTGCGGAACTTTTTGTTTTAAATTTATATTGAAAAGGAACAACTATTTTAAATGAAAATATCGCTAACAAAAATTACGTGGTGAAGATTCAAAGAACCGAGGCAAACTAAATTTATTTTTCAACTCGAAAACTCTCAAAGCATGAAAATATTTTAGAGATCGTTTCCTCCCATTTTTAAGAGAAAGAGAGAGAGAGAGAGAGAAAAGAAGAAAAGACCCTTTTTATTTTTATAGCTTTTCGGACAAGTGACATAGTTTTCAAGCGGTCCTCTCGAGATTAACCCAAAAATCATAAAATGCACATGTTACCAAAAATTTTTCTTACAGAATTGAGAGAAACACAAAATATAAGAAAACGTTCCAAAAATCATTATCAATTATTCAGAAATGAATACAAAAATAAGATATCCATTGTGATCTGAAAATAAAAGACATAAGTAAAAAAATTTTTAAGATAGAATATCCAGCAAAGATTATAACAAAGTACTCATTGGCACATAAGAAAAAATTATGCTCACATCTTGTGTATATGGCATCTTCCTCAGAATACCTTTGTTTATAGGCAACGAGGGCATAACAACTTATTTTTGATAAGTATATCTGGGTAATATATAAATAGTAAATTATGTACATCCTATTAGCAACCTTATCTTTGATAAGTACCAGGAATACATTTTTTTTTTAAATATTTCAAATATATATCATGTATAAATATAAATATTTATCCTTTTATATATATATATATATATATATATATATATATATATAAAACCTGAAAACAACTTAATTATGAATATTAAAGATGGAAAAAGATCCTAGTGCCCAGATCTAATGTTTTTGGGTGATTCAATCCAATTCAATTAGATTATTACAATTTCACAAATAGGAAAAAGAAATAATCCAAAAATATTTCATATATATTTCTAAAATTGCTATAAAGATAAGTTTACCAAGAGTGCCAACAGTTCATGTGGGTGTGTGCTGTGGGAGGTTTGCTTAAGTCTTATATTAATATAGGATTTGGGTGACTTCTTGCAGCATATACTTACATGAACTTACTTGCTTTTTTTATAACCGATCAATGTCGTTAGATGTACATTTTTATTTTAACCAGGGTTCTAAAATTATGTACACTGCACTCTATATTCTATATCTATATACATATTTATACATTTATACATTTTTGTGTATTATTTTATGTGTATATTCTGTTCAGCTCCTAAAGGTGCTTTATAGCCCTGTGAGCTTTTTTCTCAATAAATGAAATGAAAATGAAATGAAAAGTCATGGAGCTTTGAAACGTGATTGGAATTTTTTTAATTTGTAATACTTTTAAGAAATTTGATTTTAACACTTTACGGGAAATTTTCAATCGATTTTTACTAATAAAAGTACAGATTTTAAAAATTTTATAATAATATGTGAATGAAAATTACTTAGAATACAAGTTTTTGGAACGAAGATAGCATTAACAGTAGGGAAATGTTGGAAAATGTTGGGAAAAATGAGAAAACAGGAAAATGTTGGAAAAAGTATTTTCGATCATTTTTCGTTTTGTACTGAAATTTGTTCACGATTACTGAAATTTTGAAATTGAAAAGCTTTAAGAATTGAGATTTTTGTATACAAAACATTCAGAAATAAAACTTGAATTCAATCTTCAGGCATCCAAAATTTAAAAAAGTAGACCTATTTCTAAATGTAACTCATCAAAATTTGACAGATCAAAAATGAAGCTTTTTTTAAGGAATCAAATATTTATGATGTACATTGGAAATTGTACAAGTTTTAAATATTTAAAATGGAAATTGTACTAGTGTGGAAACTTCAATGTTAAACTTTAAAGTTTAAGTTTAAGGGTTTTAGTGTCAAAAGTTTAAAGCATAGTTGAACGGTGGCAGTACATAACTAGACAACCAACAAAATCCGAATTTTCCGGGAGAGCGAAAAAACATTCTGTAAAATCAAAATCACCGTTAAAAAATGAAACAAATATTCACTCTTGAGCTGAAGTGTTACTGAATTAAGGCCAATAAATGTTGATCAGAAAAAATTATCCTGTTTTGCGAAAATACATTCGGAATTTGATAATCTCATAGTGACAGCTGTAGATTTCGATAAAAATGCAATTTTCAGTTTAAATGAAAAATAAAAACTTATCCCCGACATATTGAATTTATAAATAGGGGCAAAGATCAAATTTTAAATTGTTTACAAAAACACACACTTGCTCCCGAGATACAGGAATGCTGAATGAGAATCAAAAATATTTTACCCAAAACAATTTATTCTTTTCCAAGAAAATGAAGATTAAATTTCTCGATAACACTGTATAACATACGCTTTTTGCTAAAAGGCTGACGCAATAGTGAAATTATATATATTTCTTTCGAGTATGTGATAATAAGTTCAATAAATATCGTTGCTGAAAGGAAGAAACATATTCTTACTACGTTAACACTTGTACTAAAATTGAAATAAATTTTTTTTTATTAATATATTTGAAAATGAAATTTCGATCAAATCCAGCATGATATGTATTTGATTTTTAAATAATTTTTTATGTAATAAATCCATTTTTGGAAAAATCTAAATTATCTAGTTCTATACTGCCTACTGTTGCTTATTCGAAATTGTAAAATTTGGAATTCGATGTGGAATATTTTATACAAGTATTCAATTTTGAATCGTTCATTCTTAAGCATAATGTCAAGTTCTCAGCTTATGGATTTTATACGATCTAATTTTTCAAATGTTATATATTTTGAGAACTTTGAATACAAAATTGAGTAATATGTGATTTCAAAGCTTGAACGTATTATCCTTTTTTGAAGATGTTTTTTGCTCGAGAATGATTGCATCTCTGAAATGGACTGTATTTGAAAAATAAAAATGGTGTTATTTCTCTAAGAATCCAAATATTTAATTCTTCAATTATAATTGCTGGATTATTTTTAATTCAAGCACTGGCCTGAAACCTTAATCTTTTATTTTTGCTTATGAAATTATAATTTCACTTTAATTAAAATTAGACTAATCACCACATATATTAGGGTGATTTTTTGTGGCTTTTTTTAAATTGAATTCGGCACCCCTACAAATTGTTCCTTTTCCGGAGAAAATGATCTCTAATTTATTTCAGAATATAAAAAAAAAAAAATTTAGAGATCGTTCAAGTCCATTTTAGGACAAAAATCGTAATTTCTAATTAAATTGATGCTATTTATTCATTATTCATTTCTGACGCATACGAATTGTGTTCTTTACAATTCAAAATCGCACTTACATATTTTTCAGAATTTTACAGTAACATTCAAAGGTTGCTGAAGGGCATTTTCGGGTAAAAATGGCCATTCCTAATTAAATTGACGCTATTTATTGATTAATCATTTCTGGGCCATAAGAATTTTGTTTTTTACCATTAATTATTGCAGTCAGATTTTTTCTAGATTTTTTTACAATGACATCCAAAGGTGGCTGAAGGTCATTTGTCTAATAAGATATTTATTCAATTAAATTTTTTCTAGTTTCTTTTAAAGAGAAACAGTGTCAATTTATTCATTTTAATCAAAAAAAAATTATTCTAGTTATCTGATAAATGTTTGTCATATTATTTGAAGGACATTCAAGGCCATTTCGCAAAAAAGGACTTTTGTAAATTGTGATAATGAAAAAACAGTGCTAACACTTGCATATTAGATGGCAGTTTATCGCCAACTAAGTTTTTCTCTTTCTTTTTTAAAAGGTAAATCATTACCTCTTCTTCTGAACTTATGATAATTAATTCTTCGTAATTAAAATTTTACAACTCAACTTGATCATATATTAATAAAGCTGCGATATCCTACTGTTTTTAACGTTTTCTATTTTTAATTTAAAGCACAATTTAAAAAAATAACTACCATGGAAAAGAAGACATTTTTGATTCAACATTTTTCGCAGAATGTCCTTGAATGACCTTAAATTGGTATGAAACACAGTTTTAAAACCTTTTGAATATTTTTTTGCTGCAATGACTAAATTGACACTGTTTCTCAAGAAAAAATTAGTGAAAATTTAATTGAATCAAAAAAGAAGCCTCGGTGGCTCAGACGATAGCGCGTCGGACTTCCATGCAGGAGGTCCGGGGTTCGATCCCTGAGCCGGGTACCAATGGAAATTTTTCTACGTACTTCTACCGGGGCTTCGGTAATTCGGAACCCACCTTAAACTGTAGGTCCCCTCAGAAAAAGCTGGTATTGTACCAAGGTGGGGCTCCATGTCGAGGGGACTAGCCTTGGGGGTCGAAGCCGATTCTGTGAAGACTCGAAAATGAGTCAGCGTTCTTCTTGCGTTTGGGGACTCCTACAGGAGGCACCACGCTCGATGGTCGCTGGCCGATTTCGAGTAATGAACACACACACACATACACTTACATAACAGACCAGGACAGTGCTTCGAATCTGTGAATCTACCTGATGACCTCAGAGGGATCGCTCCGTACACCCTAGCCTGCTAGGGAGGCTGCCGAATGGCAGAGTGGGTGAGGATCACTTTGCCAGATCAACAAAGGAGGGCGTCATTTACTGCGCGATAGGTATGCCTAGTACCTGAGAGGTATAATCTCAGAACGTTGATAACAACGAAAAACCCACCGAGATCCAAAAATGCTCGGCGAAGGATGGCCGGATTCGTAGTACTGCCTTGAGAATAAACACGGATATGGCACAATAGGCTTTATAGCTTGAGCGCCAGGGGTGGGACCTCACGCCGCCCCCCCCCCCCCCCCCCGCCTACATTACAACTATCAACTACTAATTGAATCAACATTTTATTAAGAAAATGGCCTTGAGCCACCTTTGAATGTCATTATAAATATCTGTAAAAAACTGGGTGCAATATTAAATTGTAAAAAACACGGCTTTCGTTTCCGGTACCGAATAGTAAAGTACGCGTGTTTGTTCTGTGCTATCTTTTTTGGTTTTGGCGACGAGCGTGGAGGTGTGATTGAGGCGAAAGGTGGTGAGGGAGGTCAGTGAAGTGAAGGGGTTGTGTGGAAGTGTGGGGAGGCTGTTTTGTAAGGTTAAAAGGGTTAGGAGGAGAGTTGAAAGTGATAATTTGGAGGTTAGTTGTCAAGGACGGAAAAGTGAGAGAGAAGATAGGGGACAGCAGATCGGTAAGATAGGCCAGCATGTTTGTTGCGAGGAGCCCAGTGGGGTCCGACAGAGGGCAGCAGGTATACAACAATCCCGGTGCTGATGGTCTCACTGAGACCGGCGAAACAGGGAGGGGTAAGGGTGATGCCGGAGATAGTGATGATAGGAAGGTTCAGTATGCTACGCCCGGGACCTTCGGGTGGGGAGGGAAGGAAGGGGGACTAGCTGACAGGAGGACTCGAGGTAGGCCGTCAAGTCGGGAACTGCTGAATAGATCCAGAGCTAGTAGTTTAGGATCGAGACAACTTTTTAATAAATGGAGGCAGGGGGAGAGGTTACGGATAAAAGCGATGAGGGGGATAAGACGGAAGACAGTAAAAGGTCAAGGGAAGAAGAGGGATATGAGCAGGGAGATGAGAAGTTGCGGAAAAAGTTGAAAAAAAGTCTCCACCAGAGAGGAATAAAGCAAAAGGAAAAGGCGATCTAGAGAGCCTGGAAAATCTCATTAAAGGGTTCAGAGAGGAAACGAACCGAAGTCTGAATGGCATGCAAAAGCGAGGGGAGGAGGTTTGGGAGGAAATGAGGAAAGTTAGAGAGAAGTGGGAAGAATGGGATCTGGTGTGGCGGCAAGAAAAGGATAAGGTTTGGAAGCAGTTGGAGGATATTGAGAAAAGTCAAAGGATGAATGAGAGAGAGAGAAAATCTGATATGAAGAAGTTGGAAGAAAGAGTGAGAAAGCTGGAATGTCAGTCTGAGGATATAAAGAGAGGGGATGAAGGGGTAAGAGAAGGAGAGAGAATAAAAGAAATTAATGAGAACGTTATCAGGTAGAGAAGAAGTGGAAAAGTTGATGAGTGAAATTGGAGCAAAAGTGCACGTGGAAGGGGTAAATGGAGTGGGAAGGAAGATTGAAGGTAAATCGCGTATGTATGTAGTGAAAGTGAGAAATGAGGAAGAAAAAGTTGATATCTTGAGAAAGAAAAAAGCTTTGAAGGGAAGGGAAGAAAGGATAGAGGAGGATATGACGTGGAATGAAAGAAGGAGAAAGTGGATGATGAAACAGAGAGCATGGAGTGAAAGAGTGAAAGGGAACACGGTATGGATAGGAAAAAAAAGACAGGATGTGGATAAATGGGAATGTGTGGATATGGGATGATAAGGAAGAAAAATTGAGTAAAGGGTGTAGGGAAAGCCCATGGCGACGAGAGGAAGAAGTGAAGACTAAGAATACAAGGGAGGAGGTAATGGAAATACTAGAGGGTGAAAGAAAAGAAGGAGAAGACGGAGCGACGGGGTTTCTACAAAAGTAGGGAGGGGACATAATGATGAAAGTAGGGAGAAAGGGAGGAAAAAAGAAGTGAGAGTAGCGTTTTGGAACGTATCAGGGCTAATGAATAAAGATGAAGGTTTCTGGGAAGAGTTGAAGAAATGGGATGTAGTGATGTTGAGCGAAACCTGGGTAGATGAGAAGGAGTGGAAGAGAGTGAAGAGGAAGTTACCCAAGGGATATTTGTGGAAGATGCGAGGGGCAAAGAAAGAGAAGGTGATGGGAAGAAAGAAAGGGGGTATGGTGTCAGGAGTGATTAAGGAATTGGTAGGAGAAAAGAGAATAGAAATGGGCATGAAGACAGTGAGACTTTCAGGAGAAAAGTGAAACACAAACAGGTGGACCAGGAGGGTAGGACTCTGTTGGAAAATCTGGGAGAAACAGGATGTTTTATTTGTAGTGGGAACTCGGGAGGGGATGAGGAAGGCGAGATTAGGTTTGCATGGAAAGGGGAAACAGTGATTGACTACATTCTGGCCGAGGAAAGGGTTAGGAGGCTGTTGAAAAGAATGGAAGTAGGGAACGAAATGGGGTCAGGACACTTCCCGGTCATTGCAACGTTGAAATGCGGGAATTGGGGAAGAGAGGGAAGAGAGGGAAGGAAGAAGGAGGGAGCGACAAGGAAAAAAGCAAAGATGGGTAAATGGGGAGCTGATAAGCTAAGAGAATATACGGAAAGAATGGAAGAAGAGAATGGTTTGATTGAAGATGGGGGAGGCGTGGATGAGATTTTGTGTAAGATGAGGGGAAGGGTAGAGAAGATAGTGGAAGAAATTAGGCCAAGTGAGGAAGAAAGAAGGGAGAAGAGAGGATGGTGGGATATGCAATGTGTAGAAAGTAAAGAGCGTATAAAGTTATCGTTAAAGAATTGGAGAAGAGGAGAGATAGACAAAAAGGAGTATAATAAGAGAAAAAGGGAACACAAGAAAAAATACTGGATGTAAAACAACAGGACGAGAAGGTGGGGTACATAAAGGAGGTAAAAAAAGCAATAAAGGAAGGAAGGGAATGCGAGGTGATCAATAGAGAAAGGAGTGAATGGAAAGGAATCAATGAAGAGATAAGTATGGATGAATGGACGGCATATTTCAAGAAATTGCTAGGAGGGGTGGATAGCAAGGTGAGGGGGGATGGTAGAAAGATCAAGGAGGGAGGAATAGAAGGTGGGAATGAGTTGACCAGAGTGGAGGTGAATCAAGCAATTGAGAAGTTAAAACAAAATAAGGCGACAGCAAAGGATGGGATGGAGAATGAAGCGTTGAAATTTGGCGAAAAGAGGGTTAGAGAAGAGATTTGGGACGTATGTAATAGAGCACGGAGAGGGGAAGGATGGCCGAAGGAGTGGAGAACAGGTTTGGTAGTTCCTTTATTAAAGAAAGGAGGGGGGAGGAGTGGAAGATTATAGAGGAATCACTCTCATGCCAGTAACGTATACGATTTACGCGGAGGTTTTGAGGAAGAGATTAGAAGAACAGGTAGATGAAAAAGGAAGTATTCCACACAATCAAACAGGATGCAGGAAGGGGATGGGGACAGTGGATAACATTTTCGTACTAAATTATTTAGTCAACAGGAACCTGGGACAGAAAAAAGGAAAACTGGTCGCACTCTTTGTAGATTTTAAAGCAGCTTTCGAATCGGTGAATAGGAAAGTTTTGTGGAAGGCAATGAAAGAAAGGAAGGTGGACAAAGAGCTGATTGAGAGGATCAAAGAGGTCTTTACGGAGACAAAGACAAGGGTGAGGATCGGGGAACAGAAAGGAGAGGAGTTCTGGACAGGGAGGGGTCTTAGGCAAGGGTGCCCGCTAAGCCCGTTGTTGTTTAGCATATTGTTAGCAGACCTGAGGAGAAAATGGAAAGGAAAGGTAAAGGAGGTATAGTTCTAGGAAATAAGAGAATATACTCGTTAGCGTACGCGGACGATGTGGTGCTTCTGGCAGAGAATGAAAGTGGAATGAACTTGCTAATGAAAGGATTCGAAGAGTACGTGAGAGAGAAAGACTTGACAATGAATGAGCCGAATACAATGATAGTATGTTTCAGGAAGAGAAAGAATGAAGTAAAGTATAGATGGAAGATAAATGGGGAAATGGTGGAAATGGTAGAAGAATTTTGTTATTTAGGATTCTGGTTCGAAGCGGGAGGTGGAAGTGAGCTGCAAGTGAAAAAAAGGATGGAAAGCGCGAGTAAGCTGATGGGTCAAGTGTGGGGGATTGGAAAACGAAGATTCAAAGAGGACTGGAAGATGAGAGTATGGCTGTTTGATTCACTGGTATGGTCTGTGATGTGTTATGGAGTGGAGATTTGGGGATGGAAGGAGTACAAAAAAGTAGAAAACATGCACGAGAGATTTCTGAGATGGGTTATGGGAGTGAGCTGGAACTGCCCAGGTTATATGTTGAGAGAAGAAACAGGGAGAGAGAAATTGGTAATAAGGCAGAGGAAAAGGGTATGGAATTTTGAAGAGAAACTTAAAAGTGGTAAGGGTAGCAAAGTTGCACAAGCATGCCTGCAGGAAATATTAGATAGAGAGAGGAGAGGAAACACGGGACTTTCAAGATGGGAGGAGCAGAGATGGGAGGAGCAGAGATGGAAAGTTAGAAGAGAATGGAGAATGTGTGACGAGGGGAGGAAGTGGCAGGTAGTAGAGGGGGAAATGAGTAAGAAGCAGGAAGAGGAAAGGTGGGAAAAGATTATGGAGCCAAAATATAATAAATGGTATAGATTATACCATAGATTATACAAGGGGAAAAGTGGGTTAAGAGCTTGGAAGAGAGAAGGGAAGAGAGAATGCATGGGAGGGGAGAAAATCAAAATTCAAATATGGATATGGAAAATTAGTGTTGCGTGTCTTTTAAAAGCCTGAAGAGTAATGGTAAGAGGAAGCGGAAGCCCTGGAAGGTCTCGCGCATTTGCTAGATAATAGTTATTAGCTAGTAAGATAATAGTTAAGAACTTGTAAATAATAAAAAGGCGAAGCGATTATAGATTAAGATAAGCATAAGGCATAGTGGTTAAGTGAAATTGTAAAAGATGTAAAGGGAACGGAGCCCTCAAACCCGTAAAAGGGATAGTAATAAAATACATACAAATTGTAAAGAACACAATTTATACGCGCCAAAATGAATAATCAATAAATAGCGTCAATTTAATCAAGAATGTCAATTTTTTCTCTAAACGGTCTTGAAAGACCTTTGAATGACATTTTAAAAATCTAAAAAAAAATCGGAGTGCAATAATTAATTGTAAAGAACAAAATTTATACGCGCCAGAAATGAATGATCAATAAATAGTGTCCATTTAATTAAGAATAACCATTCTTGCCCTAAGATGGCATTGATCAGAGGTAATTTTCTCGGCAAAAGGAATAATGTGTAGGGTTCGAAATACAGTGTCCTTCAAATTTGAACCTACAGCTACATTATAACGAATAAACATCTAAATCTAATATTTCCTGAGTAAAACGGAAAAATTAAATTTTCAGGTTAGAGTCTAAATCGAACACATATAAAGTTCGATATTGAATAATTTCCAAGGTTTCTACTTTTAATTTATTATTTAGTTGTAAAATTTTGATTTTCAAAACATTAGCAAAATCTTTTACAACTTTCTTTTTAATTGTCAGACAGATTTTAATAACCATGAAAAAATTCAAAAAAATGGTAAATCAGCGATAATTTGTATTCTATTTTATAGTTGAATAATGATAAATAATCTTGCATAATTTAGATGCAATGTCAGATTTACTGAATGGTGTAGGCGTGAAATCTCACGACATTTTGAACCTTGCTTAGAGAATTCAAGCTGGAAGTTGGCATTTAAATCAGATGCAGGCACCCATAGAAAGAAAACGAGCTATTTCTGAATTCATACTATAAGAACAATGCTGAAAGTAAAATTACATCAAGGTGACTTATTACATACAAAACAAATTAAGAAACAGCCAAATTTGGCAGACAAGATCTACGGGATGAATTCATTGCAAGACGTAAGGTTAAGAGAAACTTCTCTACTTTGAATATGGGATGGACTGCCAACGAAAAGCGTTTTATTTACCTTCGTGAGGCATTAACACCACTGAATATAAGGATTTATGCCATTGCTCTCGGTCTTCGTAGAGAAAAAAAAAATCAAATACTTGTGGATTGCTGGCGGAAAAATGTTCTGCCGTAAGGAGGATAGCTCGCCACGAATATACCTGTCGAACATCCAATCTGTTGAAGAACTACAATAGCAACTACTCTCTAGGTCCATTATGTATTTGACAATTTTTTCTAGTCGATCATTAGTACTACTCTATCGTTTATGCTACTTCTACATAGGTAAATATCTGTTATATTTTATATATTGTTTCATGCTGGCCATTCTGGACACTATGCCTTCTCAAGTTAAATATCAACAATTTTGTATTTTTTACTGCGCTAATACAGCCTTGCACTGCCTCTACAAATTGAACTTTCTTGTACTATTTTTATACATCACGAGCTTTATGATGCTTATTGCTTTTCTAACTTTTAATTCTTTATGTGCCTTATTCCCTGTTTTCAAATGTAATCAAGTGAACTGGATTTTGTTGGTTATCACTCTCTGTGACTTTAGTTTCACGGAAAGGTATTTTCAACTAATTTACGTATTTCAGACACTTCTATATTTAACTATACTTGAACTTTATCTATCACTCTCTTAATGGAAACTTTAAATATTTGTCACGTTAACGCTCAGTCTTTACCTGCCCATTACCTTGAATTTAAACATCACTTTATGTCCTGTTCCTATCATATCATAGCCTTATCCGAGACCTGGCTCACGCCTAACATTTCTTCGAGCCTCGTAGCACTTGATCATTACACACTTTTTCGCAGAGATAGAGATGAGAGAAGAGGAGGTGGGGTCTGTCTCTATATTCATGACAGCTTAAAGGGTATACAGGTGAAAGTGGGTCGTCTTGCCAATTACCCTACTGCTGAGTACCTTTTTATCAAGGTATCGTCGCCTCAGGACAGTGCGTTGGTGGGTGTAATTTACAAACCTCCTAACGCCTCCTACGTAAGGGAACTTGAGACTGACATATTTGACTTTTACCGAATTATAATAACATTGTACTCACCGGTGACCTAAACACAAATCTTAATGCTACCAACAATTTAACTCACTATTTAAAATCAGTAGTGTTCTCAGCCGGATTATCTATAGTTCCCCATGATACCACCCACCACACTGATAATTCTAGTACATGGATTGACTTGATGATTGTTGACGATTTAGACAAGGTGATTTCTTCTACTCAACACTCAATCTCATTCCTCTCAAACCATGATCTTATCAGCATCCAATACCAGTTCTCCTTTAATCCCTCCTCTAGTGTAACTCCTCTGTCTATACGCAATCTTAGAAATATAAATGAAACTGAATTTCTTGAACACCTCTCTACTTATGACTGGAATAGCATTTTTACTGAAAAGGATATAAATAGAAAGGTGATTTGTCTGACTTCATTTCTATCTTCAGCCTTTGATAATTTTGCGCCTCTCCATACCCTTGAAGCAAAGAAGAAGTCCACTCCTTGGACCACTTCTTATATCAAAGATTTAATAAAAGAAAGAGAGAAAAAACGTAGATTGGCTAAAAGAACTAAAAATAGTATTATTCAAGCCGAATTTCGTAAATTGAGAAACTTAGTACAAACCAAAATCCGGGATTCATACAATCAATATAATTACAACTCTATCAAAAATAGAAATAAAAATGAAAACATCTGGCTTCTCTTAAGACGGCTTGGACTTATTCCTTCCAAACACTTGGGTCCTGATAACAATTTCTCCCCTGCAGACCTTTTCACAGCTTTTACTACAAAATCCACACTCCTTGCAAGCAGCACTCCTTCCCTGTCCTCAGTTGCCTCTACTTTTGATGATACGAAGTTATTCTTTTCTGACATATCGCAAGAAACCCTACTTAAAAAACTCTTCGAGGTAAAATCAAATGCTCAAGGATCTGATGGTATTTCAATTAAAATGATTCGCCTTGCTTTACCAGTCATTGGCCCTATTCTCTTGCACATCTACAATGCATCTCTGCAGGTGGGAATATTTCCTGATGCCTGGAAAGAGGCGATTATTCGCCCTGTTCCTAAAATATCTAACCCTACCTCTCCCAAAGACTTTCGTCCTATATCTATCTTATGTGCTTTGTCTAAACCTTTCGAACGTATTGTCCATCAGCAACTTACTGCACACATTGAAACAAACAATTTAATGGACCCAATGCAATCTGGGTTTCGTGCTAGGCATAGTACACTTATAGCTTCACTTAAAGTAGCTTCTGACCTTAAACTTGCAATTGATAGGAGGGAAATAACGGTTGTTGTCCTTTTTGATTTTTCTAAGGCGTTTGATACAATTAACCATAATCTACTATTGACTAGGCTTAAATCGCTTCACCTCTCGAATATGGTTCTTAAATGGTTTGAATCATATCTTAGTAATCGTTCTGAAAGAGTACAAATTAGCAATGGCGACCGGTCTGATTGTGGGGAGGTTAAGAGTGGTGTCCCTCAGGGATCCACACTTGCATCCACTTTATTTAATATTTATACCTCTGAACTTGGTAGCGAACTTCGTCATTGCAACTATCACAAATATGCTGACGACTTTAAGCTTTACCTTTCCGGGCCTATTGCCAATCTTAAGAGCTTATTTCAAAAGGTACAGGCGGATATTGATCTAGTGATGCAGTGGGCCTTGACAAGTGGCCTCACTCTTAACCCTGCTAAAACTATGGCCATAATCATAGGACCTTCTTCCTCTCCATCACTTGCAACAATTGCAACCCTACCTCCTCTCTTGATCGATGGACGTCTCATCCCCTTTATGGAATCTGTGAAAGATTTAGGCTATATTCTTAATCGCTCTCTTACTTGGAATGAACAAGTTGCGGATGTTTCAAGGAAAACCTTTAGAGTCCTCCAACAGCTTAACAGGAATAAAGAATCACTTCCTACTTCAACGCGTATCCTCCTAGTTAAAAGCCTCATCCTTCCTTTCTTTGCCTACGGTTGTGTGGTATATGACGATGACTGATGCGCTGAATGCTAAGTTTGAGCGTATGCTTAATGCTTGCATTCGGTTCATCTATAACATCCCCAAAAGTGAACATATTACTCAGTATAGAGAAAGAGCAGGACTCCTTAACGTCGCCAAAAGAAGACAATTTTTTATGGGTAATTTACTTTATAGCCGATTCAGTAATGAAGCTCCGCACTATCTTCTTAATCTCGTCCATTTTATTGACAAAGATCAACCAACACATTCCAAACTCCGTGAAAGGAAAATAGTACTAATAATTCAGTCACACCGCACGTGTAAAATGCAAAGGTCTTTTGTTATTCGTGGTGCTCGCCTTTGGAACAAACTACCTATAAGCATTAGAAATGCACCTTCGCAATTTGTCTTTAGAAAACTCCTTTTTGGTTACTTATTTAATACATCAAATCCTACCTTCGAAATCACACATTGGTAACACTTAAATCCTTAATTAAAATATATATAAGTGTGTATATGAATGCGTATTTATTATTAAGTATGTATATTTGCGTATGTATATTTTTAGTATCCTTTTGTTGATAGCCTATATCCAATTATGTGTATCATAGTTTATTTCTTTACTCTTGTTAAATATTTATTTTTGATTTCAATCGTCAAATCGATCGCCGTCACATTTTAATTGTAATATGTATCACCTGTTCCTGATAGGGCTATTTAGCCCTAGGAACTTTTCATAAATAAATACAAATACAAATATACAGGTACATTTCATATGACATGATAAAGAAATTTACTGTTTCCCCATAAAATTAACAAGCATTTGAAGCAATAAAGAGTTATCTTTCTTTTCTAGGATTGAATACGGAAATGTGTAACTTGGGAAATCACAATTTAGTGCAGAGAGTATCGCAATTACCTGAAAACCCACCTGAAGCACAAAACCTACACACTTTATTAACACCTTCAAACACACCTTATCGTTATGTGTCAGAAATCCAAAAATCCTGTGAAGTTAATAACCCAGCAGGGTCAGAAAACCTGGTCAATTCAGTATTTATCAAAATTAAAGAGCATAAACAAAAAACGCAAAATTAATTTTTTCATTTTTGAAAAGAAAACCTGATTTGTTTGCAAGAAAATGAATCTTATTATTTCAAGTTCGAAATATCTTTAAGCGAAAATAAATTTGATGTTAATATTAATGATATTCATTCTTCTTTCATTTGCTGGGATATATATGGTATATATGAAGAATTTAGATGTTTACGCATGCAATTTGCATGTGAATTAGTACGTATTTTTATTATTTCTTCTTTGAGGATATATTCAAATATTTTCGTATCAAAATGTGTTAAAAATTCACATGTAAAAAATAATATTAACCATTTTTCGTTTTAGGTAAAAGAAGACTCTTCTCAATTGTACCCCCAGAAAAAGAATGTTTTTTTGGACAGATGGCCTCTTATAAAAACTTGACTGGTAGAATTGTTAAAGGGACCACAAAAGCCGCCGAATTCAAAAGGGATTTTTTGTGCCCTTGTTCAAGAATTGTATCATTTGCCACCCAGTAAGTGTGTCTATTGTATGTATGTATACCATTAAGCCATTTCCCTTTCAGGGTAGGCGTGACACTTCCCGATTCGGGTAGTGTTTCTAGGTTGATAGCTTGAAGTAAAATAACTACAAGTGTGGGCTCACCACACCCACGATGTGCCAACAGCACTCGGTTTTCTCGAATGGTCACCCATCCAAGTACTAACCCGCGCCCAACGCTGCTTAACTTCAGTGATCTGACGAGAACTGGTTTTTTCAGCGTGGTATGGCTGTATTATGGCTCTATTAATTTAGCAATATTACTTATCATGATTATTAAAACAGTAGTATTTTAAATTTTGAAATTATAGTTCAAGATGCACAGGATACGATTGTTTTGTATCTTTTGCCAACCCTTATGAAACCCAAACATCCAGGCCCGGCAACAAAACCTGTAGAGACAGCTCAGACATTAGATGATACATCCCAATCCAAAAGAAGGAAACTTTCTAAGGACAAGCACAAGTCAGCAAGGTCATTAGCAGCTGAAGCGCAAGAAGCGTTTTTTATCATCGTTCCTGTAAGTAACTATTTTTTCTTGATAAGCCATGGAGTTTTTGAGACGAATTAATCAAAGTAAATTTATCATTTAGCCGCATATTTTTGTGGTCCTGAATAGAAGAAACTACTTAATTACTTTGAATGCCACTTTATATCTAATATGTCAATAGTAAGCACTTGAAACTATTTAAAATTTAAAATTATTTCTTTTAGAACGCTTTAAATTGAAAACTATATAAGTCTTAGCATTGCATATTTAAAGTGTGCAGTAATTCTAATCTATGTCAGTTTTAAATTAAATAATTTAGAATTTTCCAATATGAAATAGTGAAATTTACAGTCCCGAACTGCATTTCCAAGATGTCTACCCGATGAATGATTTTTAATTGAAGGTCGTTTCCCGGTTCTCTCGCGATCAATTTTTAATTTTTTGTTTTCAAGAGTTAAAAAGATTTTTAAACATTTTTAAAGATTTCAATTATTTCTGATCTGAAACAGGGAATTTTGTAAAAGAATTACAATTCTGAATTTGAACTGGGATTTTTCTTTCTCGTTCTATATCAAAAATTATCAGTGCCAAGTCAAAAAATAATGCTTTACGAAAATTCCCTCTCTTAAATTGTGAAATAATATTCTTCACGGAAAAGCCCTGTTCTAAAATGACAATTTTAATTTATTATGGAAATTCCCTATTCGAAAATCAAAATTAGAATTCTTTATATAAATTCCCTACTTCAAAGCCTGAAGTATACTTATTCACAATTCAATTTCTTTCCGAAAATTCCCTGATGCAAATCAGAATTTTATTCATTCACAATGGTATAATTAATAATATAATAATATAATAACCATTCATTAATGGTATACAACATTTTTTATTATGATTTAGAAATATAGTAACACCCTTTTTCTCAAATTTGAAAAAGGAAAGTTTTAAATTCTGGGAAATTTTTATTTGTGAAAAAGGAGAATTTAAAAATTCAAACACATTCTAATTTAGAACAAGGAATTTTCGAAATCTTACGAATTCTGACTTGAACAAATATCTTCTTGTATATTCCATTTTCATAAATCAGAACTAAAATTATTTTCCAAAATCAAATTTTTGGAAATTTTTATTTGTAAAAAAAAAGAATTTTTAAATTCAAAGAAATTCTAATTTGGATCAAGGAATTCTCAAAATCTGACGAATTCTGATTTTTAATAGGGATTTTTTTGTAAATTCCGTTTTAATAAATCATAATTAAAATTATTTTTCAAAATTTCCCGTTTCATGTCAAAAATTTCCTGTTACAAGAAAAAATTATAATTCTTTGCAAAGTTCTCTGTTTTCCGTTTTGTCTAAAGTTAACTTAAAATGAAAATTCTTCTTCTTTACCGAAATTGTCAGTTATATCTCAGCATAACTTTAGAAAAAGTTTAGAAACTTTAGAAACTTTCTCGTTTCAAAGAAAAAATTCTAATTCTGTGCTGAAGTTGCCTTTCCCAAAGTCAAAATTACGAAGTTCCATGTTCAAGAGTCAAAAATATAATTTTTTACATTAATTCTCTGTCCCAATTATCAAAATTTCATTTCTTCACTGATATTTCCCGTTCCGATTTCCCGGTTAGATAGATACCGTGATTTCGTCTCAAATTTAACAATTTTAAATTAGATGTATTTTAAAGTTGTTCTTATAGACGTAAAAGATGTTTCAATAGTAGTGAAATATAAAATCCGTAAAGCTGACATAGTGAAAACATTATATAAATATTCGTTACAGATGGCAGGAGACATATATAATGCTGTAAAGAGGGAAAAGAAGACTTACACAAACGCGGCTTATCTATTCGAGTTTTGCCAGTATTTTTGGGCTTTACAGAAAATAGAAGCATCGTACGTCTACACGAATATGAAATATAAGTTTGCGAATCCTATGCATGCGATTTACTTAGCGTACAAGATTCCCTTGACATCGAATACCCGCCTGATGCGGCTCACGTGGGGTTATTCATACAAAATGTTGGATTTGATATGAAAAATTTGTCAAATATACTAGGAGTTAGGGTTAATACTCTTATTGGCGAGGTTGAAGCAGTGTTTGCAAAGACGTGAGCATTTGATAATGGGAAAATGCTTAAATAATTTAAGAATAGCTTTTACAGATTACCTGCAATCGCCTTTCGTTAATTTACAGTACTTTAAACTTTTTAAACTCACTGCAGTATTTTAGGCTTTATTTTGTTTCATAAATTACAATGGCTATGTGCTCTGTTTGTAACGTACTACTAGCCGATAATAAGACGTTACATCAGCACTATGCAACTCTACATGTATTTCAACAAGTGTACAGATGTTGTGACGATAACTGTCAAAGAAGTTTCCTGTTGTTCAGTTCATTTAGAAATCATAGATATAAAGTTCACGTTAAAAGGCAAACACCAGATCATTTAGTGGTTAATATTATAAATGGGAGTCACGTTGCTTCTTTCTCTGCATTACTAGGGTCGGCTGAAATAATAGGAGATCATGAAAACTACAATGCTTCTGAGGTAGGTGACTCGACGGAGATAAACGCTTTCTATCAATCTTTTTATAATGATGATATTCCCTCGGAAAAGAATTTTTGAATTACTTCGATGCTATTGTAGATTTAGAATCTAGCACAGGTTCAGAAACTAGCATAAAAAGTAAAGAAGCTCCTCAAAGTAGTATTCCGGTGGCAACGCGATTTTCAAATGCTCTTAAACAACAAGCAGCGGCATTTGCAAGCAAGTAGTACAGTTTTCCTGATGTATCTAAGAAAAGAGTTCAAGATCTTGTTGAGTCGAGTCGATTCGATTGAAGTGGAGTGGAGTGGACTCGAGTGGAGGCGAGTGGTGTCGAGTGGTGTCGAGTGGAGTGGAGTGCGTAGGGCTGCACAATGCAGTTCTACGACAATTAGAGATGCATAGTAGACGACATGGCACATGCAGGTGCGCAGTACAGTCATGTGGTATATATGGCTGCGCAGAAGACTTATACGGTAGGTAGAGCTGCGCAGTGAAGTTGTGCGACACTTCGGGGTGAGCTATAGTCTTCTACGGAACATACATATCCGCTTCTTGTTGCACAGGGTTGCGCAATACAGTCACGAAGGGCTTATCTCTGCACAGTTATGTTGCACGGTACTTATGGGTGCGCAGTCGACTTTAATGTTACGTGCGGTTTCGCAGTACACTCATGTAGTAAGTGGGGTTGCGCAGAAACCTTCTACAGTACATAGGGTTGCGATGTGGAGTTATAGGACTCCGAGAGTTGCACAGTAGGCTTATGCGACACATAAGGATGCGCAGTACAGTCATATGTTACTCAGCCTGCACAGTATGGTCACTTAGCACATGCAGCTGCGCAGTTCATTTCTACGACACTTGAGGATGCGCAGTAGACTTATGGGAACATGAGGGTGCACAGAGGAGCTTAGTGAAGTTTTATGACACTTGCGGATGCACAGTAGACTTATAAGGCACATAAGGGTGTGCAGTACAGTTCCGTGATATTCCGGCTGTTCAGTAGGGTTTTTGTAGCTCATGCAGCTGCGCAGTGCAGTCGTACGACATTCACGGATACTATAACTGCGCAGTACAGTTTTTTAAGCACATGGAGCTGCGCAGTGCACTTCTACGCCACTTAAGGATGCACTGTAAACTCATGAGGGACATGAGGATGCATAGTATAGGTCCCTGATATTCTGGCTGCGCGAGAGAGCGTTCAGCACATACTGCCCAGTTCTGACCATATTGCTTCACTGCAAAGTCGAACAACCACGAACATCTACTGTGCACCCTTATGTGCTCTATAAGTCTACTGTGCACCCGCGAGTGGCGTGAAAATGCACTGCGCATATGCATGTTTTGTAAACTCTACTGCACAGTTCGAGTAACACGGACATGTACTGCGCATCCTTATGTGCCTCAAAAGTCTACTGTGCATCCGTAAGTGTCGTATAACTGCACTGCGCAGCCGCAGGTTCTTAAAAACCCCCATTACGCAGTCAAATCACCAAGGTCATTACTATGCACTCTTGTGTGCCTTACAAGTCTACTGTGCACCTGAAAATGTCGTAGAACTGGACTGCGCAGCCGAATGTGATGAATAACTTTACTGTACAGACATGGTATCATGGACCTGTAATGTGCACCCTTATATGCCCTATCAGTGTTCTGTGCATACGTCAGTGTCGTAGGACTGCCCTGCGCTGCCTCATGTGCAAAAAACTCTACTGAACAGTCAAAGCACCACGGATATTACTCTGCACACTGATGTGCCTTCTGAGTCTACTGCGTACCCGCAAATGTCGTAGAACTGGAAAGCACAGTCGCACGTACTGAAGAACTTTACTGCGCATGCACGTTAGCACTAATTTGTACTGCGTATTCTTATTCACCTCATAATCCTACTGTGCATCTGTAAGTTTCGTGGAACTGCACTGCGCAGCCATATGTGCTTAAAAACTCTATTGCGCAGTCCGAGTGCCACGGACATTACTGTGAACTCTCATGCGTCTTAAGAGTCTACCTTGCATCCGTAAGTATCGCAGAACTGCACTGCGCAAACGCGAGCTCTATTCCTGCCAAAACTGTGTTGCACAGCCTTCAATGTAGTACAAGTATACTGCGCAGCCTCACAAACCACTGAAGTGCACTGCGCAGCCCTCTTTCCGCCTCTCCTCACCTTTCCCCTCCCACCCCAATAAAGCATTTCTGGTAAATTAATGCTCAAACTAATTCTAAAGTAATTGAAGTTACTTTGACTGTGTAATTGAAATAAATTAATAATTGAACCTCGTGTATTTGGTAGAAAATACAAATTGCATACATGTAATTTTCCAATTTAATTCAATTACATTGGATAATTCACAAAACCTTCAAATATAATTCAAATGCAAGTTGAAATACATGTTATTTCTTCTATAAATACCTGAATTACATTTTTCGCCAATTAATGCCCAGCTCTGCGATCAAGTAACGCTTGTCACTTCGCGTATTCTATCAAAAAATAGCTCAATGATAGTCAGTATTGCTGTTTGTCTATTTGATTCAATTACTTTTGATTTATTTATTTTTTATTTCGAATTACGTAAGTTCCTTTTCAGAAATATTGCCAAGTTGATAACCCAGGCAGCCTTCTGCTTTCAATCAGGATAGTGTTAAAGCTATCTAGTCTGGACTTAACGTAAATTTCGATTAGCAAACATTTCCGCTCGGTATATTGAACTCTACAATGTAATCTTCTGACGATTCGAATACTCAGTTTGGACTCTTGGAAGGAATTAAGAATAATAACTAGAATTAATTGGAAGATGATGGAGATTCAAATTAAAAATATAAGATAATATTTAAATAAATAATATTGATCTCATATTATAAATTTGAATGTCATCTAAAGTTGTAATCTAGTGTAAGAAATTTTCTGTTTTAGAGAAATGGTTATTTTTTAAATCTCTGTTGCGATCTTAATTTAAAAATTGCGGCTGAATTTAGAAGCGTTAAGGTATTCTAAAAGTTTTTTCGGACCAAAAAATGAGTTTAAAATGTATTTATTTCACAATTCAACTTCTACCAATTGAAGAAAATGATATCTGTGAACTGGGAAATGAGCTTGTTAAGGGTAGTTATCAGTTAGGGGGATAAAACAAGTAATAAAATACCACATATTTATCTACACTTTAAAGTATATAAGTAAGTTGTACCTACACTGCTGAAAAAATCTGTCTGAATTTTAATGTACATGTTTTTGAAGTTTTTCCACTCATGCACATTAAATTTCATGCACTGTGTGCATTAAAATTCAAACACGATAATTTCAAAGTATGTCCGTATTAGCTTCTACTCTAATAAATAATTTCACTTCAAAAGATGTTTTAATTCATCTTTGATTTTCCTTTTATCAAGTTTTTTGACTTTGCAGGTGAATTCTTTATCCTATTATCATGTTAGAATCTTAAAGTTAAATACATTCGCAGTCACTTATAGGTTAGTTTCAAATATCTGTGGATAATGCTATGATAAAAACTACACACTTTGTTTGTGAAAGCAAATTAAAAATTCTAGTTCAATATATGAAAAGTTAGATACAATGGTTTTTCATAAATGAATTTTCAGTAACAAGTGCATGAAAATCGCTTTCAGTTACTAGCAGATGAAATTTAAGTTACATTTGTACTTTAAAAGTGCTTGAATTTTAAAGAATTTTCTAACGGTATAAAACCTGATAAAGAATTTGAGATTTTACATTATAAGCGGTGTCAAGTAAGGTTTATACCCCGGAACCCGTCATCTTTCCGCGGATTTTAATGAAACCTTTTGCATTGTGTTCTTATCTATTATATAATAAAGCTTAAAAAATCGAACATGGGTACTAATTTGAAAATCAAATTTGCTTTCTAAAATTCCAAAAAAACGATGAAACTGTTGTTTAGAAACAAATTTCTCTCATTTTAATTCCTTTTGTGCAATTATGTTACACGAATTATGTGTTTTAAAAAACTTATTTTTGAAATCATACTTCCTTTTAAGCCTTCCTGTGCCATTTTTGTACACAATTTGACTTTTTTAAGTTTATGTTTTTTTAAATTACCTTTGAAATAAAGAAAGAATGTTAAATAATTTTAATAAATTAAGTCTCATAGAGCGACAAAAATATGGTGTATATGTATATTGGGGTTGCCGATTATGAATTTAAGGTGCGAAAAATTAAAAATGGCAGACCAAAAGTTTTGCACATTTATCAACTTTTTTGGAAAAAAATAAGAAGGTGTTCATATTTGCATACATATTCTTGAAGAGACTGAAAATTGATATAAAATAAGTTTGACTCGGGATGACTGGTGAAAACAACCTCAAATCAAGAAAAGCAACCCCACAAAATGATTTTTGATGATTATTTTTGAAAGGGTTCATCGGACAAAAATGCATTATTATCAGTGTTCGGAGAACGCGGATATCTTTGGCGTGCGTAGTAGTAATTCCTGTGTATTTTTAGATTATGTAAACCCATGTGTCAGCCTAAAAATAAACAGAAATCACTGCTGCACATGCCAGAGATATCCGCGTTCTCCCATCACTGATTAATACGGACAAATATTACTTACAATTTACAATAAGAATGATGGTATGAATTCATCCTGTGGAGCCACACTTTCGATGTAATCAACCCTCGGGGTAGAGGGTGAGTTTTGTACCGCGCAGGTTGTACTCTACTTGCGGAACTCACATCTCGAAAAATTTTGTAGAACTGAAATTCTACAAAATTTTTCGTTCTAAAATTCAAGTTGTATGCATTTTCATAAAAAAACATGTCATTTCAAGATATGAGCTACGAAACGAGCGTGTGACCCGCGCGTTAAAAGCGAGGTCATCTCTACACCCAGGGTGGATTTCTCGGAAAACATGGCTGACGAAGAAAAAATGAATACCATCATTCTTGATATAAATTTATTTTACAAGTTGGCTGTAAGGGGATACTTCATTCGTGAGAAGACGCTTGAAAATTCCATAATTGATTTAAATTGTTATATTATTTCTTAGTCAATCATGATACATTATAATAAATTAATAATTAACTTTTTTTTTTAATTAAGAAACTCAACTCATACTTTTAGCATTATTTCAGCGCCGAGCACCTGCTTTCTTTGTTTCCATCCCCTCCGTGTCCCTTGGACATGCACCTATCTGCACTCAGAAAAAGATTTCGTCGAAAGAACAAAATTTTGGTTCAATCAACCCTAGAATATGATTGCTATATGGACAACAAAATATTTGGTTGACCCAAGTCGATTTTTTGGTCTGTAAAATTTTGTTCATTATACCATATATCTTGGTTGAACCAAGCAAATATTTTGATTGGCCCAAGTAAAACTTTTGGTTAATCCAAGCAAATATTTTGCTTAATCCCAGAGATTATTTTAGTTATTACAAATAAGTGTTTTTGCTAATGTAAGAAAAGATTTTGGTTGATTTAAGCAAAACATGTAATTCACCACAAAGGACCCATCACAATTTACATTGTGAATGGCTTACCATGATATTGTGTCATCTTGTGTGCATTATTTAGTAATTTAATTAACTGCTAAATATTACAAGACGAGACAATTCCACGGCAAGCTATTTGCAATATAAATTGTGTAGTTTCCAGTAATCTCGCGTATTTTCCACGGAATCACTTAATCTCAATCCAATCTGTTTCCGGATCACTTATTGTGATAGGGAACACCGAGATGTAAACGCAACAGGATTACATTTTCATGTTTTGTATGCGAAGACTGTCATTCTGAATTAGAGTACGCGATCGTACCAAGTGCCAATGCGTCCATGACTTTTAAAATGCTTTGAAAAAAATCTTTTGATTGAATCAACCAAATCTTTTGCTTTATTCTAGTAATTAAAAATTTTGGTGAATCAATAAAATATTTTCTAAAATAAACAAAACGATTCAATCAAAAACTTCGATTGATTGGAGCAAACGAATTTGATCAACCAAGCAAAAATTGTGTTCATTCAACCAAAACGTTTTTTGAAATCAACCCAATGCGGTCAACAAAGCGAGTTTGTTGAATGAAGAAATTTTTTTCTCGGTATTCTCACAAAACCAGGTAAACCTGTTTGTGCTTTCGAAAATTGCATGTGAAGAACGAAAGCGTTTCTTTGCAATGCCGCTTGCGCGATTATCTGTCATAAAGTTGGAAAAAAATTATTTTCCACTTACATTATCATAAAAATATGCATCTTTTTGGTTACAAATGTTTTCCTATTTATTTCCTTGTCCATTCTGTAAAACAAAAAGTATAATTTGCCGCCTTCCCCGCTTCAAATAAGTACATATACGAAATAATTCATAATTTTTTGTTCAAATAACTAAATAATAATTACCACCAATGTCTGATTTTTTAACTTTTCAGTAAATACTTTTAGCAACACAATGTAAAAGGTTTCATTAAAATTTGTGGAAAGATGTCGGGTTCTGAGCTTTTGCATTTTTAACGTCTCACAACTCTAACGTGAATCCTCTATATAAGTAATATACAGGACAGCGCAGGGTGTTGAAGAGGATACAACCTTATGGAGAAGCCCCGAATATCTTGGTGTTTGTTAAGGCAACAGCGGGGACCGTGTGCAAGGCTCGCATGATCTCTCACGAATGACCTGTTTATTGAATAAACACAGATATTTGTCCCTCCCTTGATCGTTGTTGTGGATACGATAAAAAAACCATTTTCTCGGCCTTCTATTACCGTAGTGAGTTTTTTTCTGTGAATAAGGAAAAAGTAAAAGAGGAAAGAAATACTTGTATTACTGTCCACGTGTCGAAAGTCCCGGTTCTTCAGGTAAATATATGTCTTCACTAGTGCCGAGGAAGTCGTTTCTTATTCCAAGTTTTTTTTAAATTTCAAGTGACAAGATACGAATGGCAACTGTAAAAAAAATTCTATTATTAGCTAAACGAGTATAGGTATAAGATATGATTCCAGTGATAATATTCAAAAAAGCGCACGTGATGCGATACCTCCAAAAGCAAAATAAGTTTACAGAAGCCTTACAAATTTTCAGAAAAAACTGATGACACATGTTTAAAAAACGGTGAACACCTAAATGGATCTATTTATGTATTCAGAGATAAATGGTGGAAAAATTATTATCAGTAAACCCGGTCGGGCATTGCCGTCAAATTGCCTTCCCTATGCCTTATAAGTAGATAGACAGGGGGAGTTCTAACCCAAGATTCCTACTTACCGACATTACCGACATGGTTCTGCTCCATGCTAAAAAAAACGTGATTCATGTTAAATTTAGAAAGTTTGAGATTGATATGGATGGTATTTAAATTGATAAATTAATGATGACGTAATATCCGCTTTCACATTTTAGAGGATTTGATAATTGCAATGGAATGTTTTCCTTCAAATTTAAGAATAATTTTTATAAGAAGCGAGTTTGATTTTTTAACAACAAATTCCTTAGCGATTCACCCTTTGATATTTGCCGACAAACGAATTGTTAACGTTATATATTTTTTATAGAATTGGGCAACAATCTTAAGTGTAACGTTGCTAATTCTTCAATAAATACATTCCAGAAGTATAATGGGTCACTCATCTGACGTCATCTCTTTGATATTTTTAATAACAAATCCCTTGGCGGTATTGCCTTTAATGTTGCCGACAATCGAAATGTTTAAACATTTTAGAACTACGTCATAAGTATGGGAGCTTGTCTTTGATTTTTTAAATAACAAGTAAATGGTATATTAGATAAAACTTGGTTTTGATTATCTGAGTAAGCTTACTTTTCATCTGCTTAGACATCCATAGATATTGCCTTTGACATTATAGATTTACGTTGTATCATTTTGAGAAATAGTTCTTAGAATTTGTTGAGGTGACGTACTGCTTGTCTGAGATTGTTAACCATGAGATTGTTTTTTTTTCAGTTGACTACCTTACAAACATTGAGAAAATTCTGCAGCTGTAGTGGTTCGTGGCCGTGCTAAGTTTACAGAATATTTTTTGATGGCGTCATCAAATGATACTACTCAATTGTGAGAAATGAATTTTACGTGTATCTATAGACACGTCGATTATAATGTAGAACCTTCTAAAACTTGAAGATAATAAAGGTGGTATTATTAAAATTAAAAAAATAAATATTCAAAATTTAATCGAATAGCATAGGTATATGAAAGGCACATAAATAAGTAAACCATTTCTTATGGTAGTTAATATATTCAGGATATTAAATTCTGTATCCCCGTGTCGAGTTTCGAGCGTGAACGTAAGATAAGAGATGTAATTGAGAGCTCTTTTATTTAATGCTAAAGCATGATTAAAGTTTGTATTCTAAAAATCTACATCAATATCTAGAACATAATAATATCTAGACTTGTTTAGCCCTGTTGATTTTAGAGATCTTGATGCACTGATTGTTCACTAAAATCAGATATAATGAACCAATGTTGCATTTTCAGCGGTGTATGAAATGACTTATATCAAATGCTCGTTGCAATAGTGTCATATTAAATTAAACAAAAAATGGTTTCTAATTCCGTATGATTGACTCATGTCCTGAGAAAAAATAGCTACAAGCTGTTTATCGATACCAGCAGATTACTTCACTCATTGGCAAACAATGAATACAATTACGAACTGTATTTTTACTTGAAACAGCTTCACACCTTATGACATGCATATTACTTTTTCTTATATTCATTGAAATTTTGTTTATATGAATTGAGAAACCATTCATGTCAAACTTCAGAAAATCCCCATAAGTAAATTTTGAAATCTATCTTAGTTGTGCAGCAATTCAAAGGACCCCGCACAAAATGTATTGAAAAAAGGTCTCGGTCGATTTTGATAATTTTTTGAAATTTTGTAGAACATGACCCCTCGAACAAAAAATCATAATGACAAAACCCCGAAAAATGGACAGATTTTCATCTGCATCGCGCCAAAAGTACCCTTTCAGACCAGCATTCACGCTACATAGAAGC
>CAKNYM010051278.1:39868-87138 GCA_932195095.1 Andricus curvator
CTTTCTGATCCTATTGTAGGCCTATACATTGGTTCTTTTCCAATTTGGCGTTGAAATCCCCCAATACTATTTTTGCGTTAAAACTTAAAAATATGGACATATAGAAAAGGGCAAGACGGAACTTTTTTATATCTGCAGCTTTTTCGTAAGATGAATATTTTCAATAGTAAAAATGAAAAAGTGAAAAAAGATTTCCCCAAATTCAATTATTTTTTAAAATATAAATCGTCAAAACTCAGCTAAATATGATTGAAACTGTTTAAAATTTGGTATACGCACGCAATGTACCCTAGCAATTCCTACAAAATGAAAAAGCAATCAAAACTGCCTATTGTTTAATAATAATTAATTGCAAATTGAGACCGGTCAATAAGCACGTTTTTTTAGTTTCGGCAAAGAAAAGTATCGAGGAAACTTCAGAGTGGAAAGAACTTCCAGTGAGACATTTGTTTCTCACTATTAAAGTAATATTTTTGGCAATTTTTAGATCGATTCAATAAAAATTGACGGAAATATCCATTATGTAATAAAGCACACGACGCCGTCTACGATGGCAAGCGCTTCTCAACGTTCGTTTGCACTCCGCCGGTACTCGCCTATAAATGACGTGACTTTTCAATAATAATTAAATATTTTAAAAACTGCCTCTTGCCCCTAATTGATAGAAATTCGACTGTTTCATATGTTTTTGACTTTCTATTGTTTTCAGTGAATTAACATTTAATTAAAAAGCAGAAAATTTCTTCCTTCACAATTATTTCCAACCTTTACTTTGTTTTCTTCTTTACAGTAATAAAGAATTTAGTTTGTTATAAAGATGAATAAAGACGAATAGAGATTTTAGTTGTTGAGATCATTATACAGAGAAATATATGAGTTCGAATTGTTTAAAAATTCGTCATCAAATTTCGCCGCTTTAATTAGGTTGTTCCCAGAATTAAAATCCAACAGTGAATGCTCGTATTCATTATTTTTCATTTTCGATGGTATATTTGATAAATTCAAGAACAATTTTTGATAGTAACATTCAACATCCAAGGAATCGCTATACGGCGCTGCGTCGAAAATTTCAAAATAAAGGCACTAGACGGTTCGTTTACATTCTTTATTACTGTAAAGAAGAAAACAAAGTAAAGAGTGGAAAAAATTGCGAAGGAAGAAATTTTCTACTTTTTTAATTAAATGCTAATTCACTGAAAACAAAAGAAAGTCAAAAACATATAAAGCAGTCGAATTTCTATCAATCGCGCAGAAGAGGCAGGTTTTAGAAGATTTAATTATTATTGAAAAGTCGCGACCCTTATAGGGGATCGTGCCTAAATTACGTAAGACTTTTTTCTTTTGTTTATATCGTTGTGTCCTTTTCAACTTCACATCAATTTCATTCTCGTTTTCATTTAAACAAAAGGAAAACGTCTTACGTAATTTAGGCACGATCCCTAGGCGAGTACCGGCGAGGGTACAATCGAACGTTGAGAAGCGCTTGCCACCGTAAACGGCGTCGTGTGCTTTATTACATAATAGATATTTCCGTCAATTTTTAATTACTCGATCTAAAAATTTCCAGAAATCTTACTTTAATAGTGAGGAACAAATGTCTCACTGGAAGTTTTTTCAACTCTGAAGTTTCCTCGATACTTTTCTTTGCCAAAACTAAAAAAACGTGCTTATTGACCGGTCTCAATTTGCAATTAATTATTATTAAACAATAGGCAATTTTGATTACTTTTTTTTCATTTTGTAGGCATCGCTAGGGCACATTGCGTGTGTATACAAAATTTTAAACAGTTTCAATAATATTTAGCTGAGTTTTGACGATTTATGTTTTAAAAAATAATTGAATTTGGGGAAATTTTTTTTCACTTTTTCATTTTTACTATTAAAAATATTCATCGGACAAAAAAACTGCAGATATAAAAAAGGTTCGTCTTGCACGAGAAGCGTGGACAATACTTTTCCGCGTTTTCGAGCGCGCGACCCATTCTTGGACCCGAACCCTCAATTTTAAATTACTGATGCAACTATTATGAGACTCATCGAATCCCAACCATTTTACATACGATTTATTTCCAAGCTTTCTTACTAGTGTCAGAGTGTTTAACTTTTGAAAGTTATTGCTCCTATTATAAATGTTAACATTTCTGTTATCCAATTTGGAGTGTAATCTTTTTTTCAATATGTTTATACTTGCCACAGCATACGTTTTCTCTCGTTTTAAATTTGTTGGTTCCTTATGATTACTATTTAGTTTAAACTTTTTCGATATTTACAATAAAATTTTCTTGTTTCTTCAGTGGTAACTTCGTTTGGTTTAACTGCGATAGCTGGATGATTGTAATCATTGTAAGAAGACAATAAGGTTGATGACATGTCCAACAAGCATTAAGCTTGTATCCTGATGGTCCTTCAAGATATATGTAACTAGGACTGACTAATTATTTGATTAATTGTTAAAATTTCCATTACCTAATTTCCAGTGTAACCTTTTTTAAAACCGTGTTCATACTTACGATTTTTTGGTTTCTTATAATTACCCTTTAGTTTAATCTTTTTCATATAGGCGATAAAACTCTCCTTTTCATTTGAACAGTAACTTCATTTGATTTCATATTCCAATTTAAAATTAGTACAAATTTGTTCTGTAAAAACCTAATATTATCAGTTTATTACAAAGAGGCTTACATACTCTATTTATCTATTATAACTATTATAAGAATCATTAAAACTTAACCATTTTATAAATAACTTATTTTCACTTCTCTTTAATCAGGGTGGCTGCAGGTTAGGAAAAACCTGGAAATCAGGGAGAGACAGACAATTTATAAAAGAAGCACTTGAAATAACTACCAAGAATAATAAGTTTATAATGGTTATCTCTCATTCATTGAAAATTATATTTTTTAAATGTTACAGGATTGTTATTCAATTATAATTATAATTCAAAGACGATAATTTTAAAGTATGCTCGTTTTAGCTTCCACACTAACAATTAATTTCAGTATTAAAAATGGTATAATTCACCTAGGATTTCCCTTTGATCAAGTTTTTTCACTTTTCAGGTGAAATATTTATCCTGAAATCCTTTTAAAGGTCTAAAATTAAATACATATAAAGTAACTTATAGGTTATGTTGAGATTTTGAATTCTATCTATATTATTCTGTAGAATTTATAATTTGAAATATCTGTGGATTATAATATGGTAAAAAATACACAATTTATGTATGAAAGTAAACTAAAAACACTATTTTAACATATAAAAATAGAATAAAGTGGATTTTCATGAATACATTTTTATTTACAAATGCATGAAAATCACTTTAAGTTACTAGTGCGTGAAATCAAGATGTGATTGTTAAAAGAGGCTTCATGTCCAGGCTAAATAACAAAAATTTTCGTTCAATGTGAAAGCACATTCTACTACCCAGTATTTGTAAAATATTATCGTCTCTCTCTCTCTCTTTCTGTCTGTCTTTCTCTCTCTCATAATACTGCATTATATTAGATATTGCAAGTATTTTGAAATCCGTTTTGTGTTCAAGTAATTTCAGTAATAGTACTATAATCAAGCTTCATAGAGCTATATTTTTTCTCCAATAAAATTTATATATTTTTAAATATTTGAAATAAAGCTAAATAATTGTTGGAGTAACACCGTATGATAGGTCATGCATGTATACTCAGGCATCCAGCCTCGTATGTAGGTGCTTATAGACGAGTAGAAGACTTCCGGCGTAGAATGTCATATGTAAAATACGGATGAGAAAAAATTTGAAAAACATTGATGACGCGAAACCTTATACAGGCTGCTTGCACTAGATGCCTTCCCAGAATTACTAACTAAAAGTTATTCACTAACTTGACAGATTCTTTCTGCAGCCCTTCCATTATTTAAATAATATCAAAAATTTTATGCCTGCTTACGAATTGTGCCTTTTAGATGCTTTTTGTTAAAATTATTTAAGTTTGAGAAAAATTGATTTCTAATCTTTATAAAATGGAACCAATACAATACTAGGTAAGCAATAAGCTTGTCTCTTATTCAATATTATACAGTTCTTTATATATATATATATCATAATGCTACCCCGAACTAGCCTTCAATGGCTAAGACGGGCCTCGGCGGATCTAGCCAGACGCATGTCTGTGGTACAGACAGGGCTCGTCCTAATCCGAAAACTCTGGTCAAACAGAAAAAAGGATTTGTGGCTTTTCAGGATGTGGCTCCATATATAAGGGGCCACGCGGAAAAACGCCAAGGGCATGTATAGCCGTCAAGGGTATGGATGCGATCTTGGTGCCAAAATTCTGCTCTAGAGATCTCACCGTTAATAAGGTGAGACTCAGGGGCAGTAGCGGAGAAATGACAGAGGTATTTATTGCCTCGGCTTATTTCCCTGGCCGTGCCGAGGGACCCCCACCTCCCAGAGCGGTGGAGGCTCTAATTCGGCACTGTCAAGAGAACAAGATTTCTCTGCAGTTGGGCTGTGATGCAAACTCTCACCACACTGTGTCGGGAAGCACAAACATCAACGACAGAGGGAGAGATTTAATTGAATACATAGCGGGCACAGAGCTGGAGATTCTGAATCGGGGTGATACTCCCACATTCCAGACTAAAAACAGGAGTGAGGTTCTCGATTTGACTCTATGTTCAGGTGTACTGAGGAGCACGGTAGTGGACTTGAGAGTCTCCGATGAGGAGTCTCTTTCGGACCAAAAACATATTGTGTTTCGATTAACCCTATGAAAACTGGTGGTTTCTAAGATCAGAAACCCCAGAAATACACTTTGGGACTCATATAAAGAGGAACTCAAAGGGAGGCTTGCGGAATTTCCCACAAGCTATGGTACGATTGATGAGTTAGAGCACGTCGCGGATTTTCCGCGAAGGGCTCTGACAACATCATATGAAAATAATTGCCCTACAAGCACAATTAGGTCTAGGAAGGGAGCAGAATGGTGGAATACCCACCTGGAGAGACTCCATAAAAAACACAAGAATGTTGTGCAATAGGGCAAATAGAACTAAATTGCCTTTGGACTGGGACATCTATATGACAGCCCAGTATGATATATTGGAGGGGCTTCTGCGAGGAATCGAAAAACATTCCGGAAACAGCGAGGCTCCACAACAACCTGGCGAAAAATTCCGGGAGCTCGCCTCGGGCTCATAAGGCTCGATAATGACGAGTTTGCCGAAGACGAAGAAGCAACGCTGAATCACCTGATGGAAGTTCACTTTCCGGGTTTTCAGCGAATCCGAACCGACCAAGACGAGGAAGGCTGGGGCCAAGGGGTGGAAAGGGCCGACTGGAATTTCGCCGCTAAGATCGCTGAAAAAAAGTGGAATGGGCCGTAGGGTCGTTCTGTCCCTTCAAATCACCAGGGGCGGATGACATTTATCCAGCGCTTTTACAAAAAGGCATGGATTTAGTCGTCCCTCCTCTGACGAAATTATTTAGGGCAAGTAGAGCCCTGAAACTCTTGCCATCGGCATGGAAGGATGGCAGAGTGGCCTTCATACCCAAACCTGGGTACTGGTTACACTGCTGCCAAAGATTTCCGACCAATCAGCCTAACGTCTTTTATCCTGAAGACGCTGGAGAAGCTGGTCGAGAGATACATTAGGGATGAGGTGCTCTTGGCCTCCCCTCTGCATAGAGGGCAGCATGCTTTCCAGGCAGGCTGCTCGGTAGAAACTGCGCTTCATGCTGTTGTGGCAAAATTGGAGCAGCAGTTGGAACAAAAGTTGTATGGTGTGGGCGGTTTCTTGGATATAGAGGGTGCTTTCAGCAATACTCCTCCTGAAGTCATCTGTCATCTCATCTGAGATGTGGTGTGCCAGGCCAGCTAAATAAAGAGGGGTACTGTAATCAGGGATATGCGGATGACTTTGTAATCCTAGTCAGGGGGGCTCATCTGCAAACGCTGATGGGTCTTATAAGGTCGGCGCTGCGCATCGTAGAGCTCTGGTGCGATAGCTCAGGGCTCTCGGTAAATCCGGAAAAGACCAACCTGGTCATTTTCACGAGAAACTATGAAGTCCTGAAAGTTGACGCTCCTGTATTCTGTGGTGTGAAGCTGACGTTTTCAGATTCAGTTAGATATCTGGGAGTATTCCTAAATAGCAAGCTGAACTGGGAAAAGCACCTGGAGACCCAATGCAGGAAATTTGTCATGACTTTTAGGATGTGCAGGAGAGCCTTTGGGTTGACGTGGGATCTAGGGCCTAAAATGCTTGCATGGCTCTACTCTGCTGTCCTAAAACCCAGGCTCCTACATGCGGCCGTGGTCTGGTGGCCACAGGAAGAACTTAAAACAATGCAGGACAGGCTGTGAGGAACCCCTACATGTTGCGATAACCGCTAGAGCGGTACACGCGATGGGCCGCCTGGCAAGAGCAAATAGGTGGACTCGGGGGACTAGACACACTAGGCTCCCGAGTGATATCAGCGCACTGCCGATTCTACATATGAGGCAAGATACAATAACAAACCGCTTCAACTTTGCCAAAGCTTTCCGCGTCTGCGTCCTAAGCAGGGATCTGTGGAAAGCAAATGGTAAACCGCTTCTCCAGGGAGAAATCTGGTATACAGATGGATCCAGGGGAGAGGGGGGGTCAGGAGCAGGAATTTATGACAGCAAGAGAGGGAAAGGGATAGGGGTCACACTTGAGCGACATGCTACTGTCTTTCAAGCGGGGGTCCTGGACGTCCTTCGCTGTGCGGAAACGCTAATAGAGGAAAACGCTGCTGGCAGACAGATTACGATCTGTTCGGACAGCCAAGCGACAGTAACTGCAATAGGGAAACCAGACATAACGACTTGCAGAAAGAAACAAAGTGGCTCTCGTATGGGTCCCTGGTCACACAAGGATCAAGGGAAACGAAAAGGCGCGCCAGTTGGCAAAACGAGGCGCAGCAAGTGAATACATGGGACCGGAACCGGTACTGGGAATAGCGTCTTGCTATGTCCGAATGGCCATTAAAAGCTGGATCCGAACAAAACACCGGGAATGCTGAGAACAAACCCAGGGTTGCCGTCAGGCGAAATCCATCCTGGGTTATACCTATAGGTTGGGCAGAGCTAGGGAAATCCTGGGCTTACCCAAGAAAGATATAAGGACAGTAATACGGACCCTAACTAGGCACAACCACTTGAACTTGAATATGCACAAAATGGGCTATTACCCCACGACAGAGTGCAGGAAATGCGGCAGGGATGACGAAACATCCTTGCATGTATTATGCCAGTGCCCGGCATTAGCTAGGCTCCGGCAACAGACCCTCGGGGCCCATTTTATGGAAACAGAGGAAATTACAACGCGATCAGTGGTCGACATACTGGTCTTCGTCAAGAGGTCTGTGTTCGACTGCTGACAGTGAATAAGTAAGGGTATGGCACAATAGGCTTTATAGCTTGAGCGCCAGGGGAGCTCTCCATGGACTTCCCGCCCATATTAAAACTAACTAACTATCATAATGCTATATGTTAAATAAATCTAAGTTCTTAAAATTTACACATGTGTATTTCTTCACTGCACCCACCTGGAATTATATTAGCTATTTTTAAATAATGAGGAGGCTCGACACATGATTTACGATTCTAACAATTCATTTAGGGTTAATAATCTTTCAATATCTCCGCCTAGTCCTTCTCCTCCTCCTCCTCCTCCTCCTCCTTATTGAACTTGGTTAACGTGAATACTTGTAGCGCATGCAAACAACAGACTGTAAGATCTTTAGTACGTTAGTCGGCATTATTAAATTAAATTGCTTTGAAACTAAAATGCAATATATGTACAAAGTATTCATTTGGAAAGTTCTCATAGCTGATGATGGCAATTCCGCGTGTTTATATACTTGCGAAACTTCAGACTTATATTGAATTTTAGAAATCAAATGAATAATCTTGATTTAAAAATGTTTCTCTGCAATTCACATATATTAATATAGAGTAGTGCAAAAAAATCAACTGTTTAAATGTTCATGGGCGACTGGAAATTCGCATAGCCTAGGCAAAATTAGAATATGCCTATTTTTTTTGTTTTGTTGTAGAGCTATTTTTCAGCTCGCTAAAAGCAATTGTTCCTCTTATGAAGATTAACACGTAAAAATACAATTTTTTTTCAAGTTGAATTTTTGATAGGAAGTTATTAACCAATTTATTCAATCTTAAGGTTATTTGTTCTTCGAGAGTTCAAGATGGATTTTGTCAACTTTTCATATTTCAGAAATATTGTGTAACAATTGTACAACAAGAAGAATTCTACCAAAATTGCAATATTTGCAGACTTATTGCACGCTTTAGTTAAGTTCGTGTGAAGTGAAATTTGTACAGAGTATGTGAAGTATTAAAAAAAAACATATTTTATGTCCGTGGAAGGTTTATGTGAATAAATAAAATGTTTTTTTAAGAAAACGTAAGCTTATATTTTATACACACAACAAAAGTACTAAAATATCTCTATTGAAATAATGCTAGGGAACGGTGGTTAAAAGTGCTATTGAAAGACCGACTCAGGCGACGAGTTCTGTGATCGGTGAAGGCTAAAATTATGATTGAAAATTTTGCAAATGAAACTCAGACAGGGTAGGAGCCGATCGTGCAGAGCGTTGTACATTTTTGGTAGGGGTAGCTAAGTTGCTTAGGACAGTGAAATTCGAAGAGGGAAAATATCGGCACCACCCACTAAGGCCAAATTTTGCAAAGCGTCAGTCATACCTGACAAGAGCGCACGTGATAGAATTAACCATAAATTGTTCAAGCTGGTTTATGAAGTGAACCCTTGGAAATTTTCTGAAATAGCCCTAATTTACAGATTAGGATGAAACGTGCGGAATGGAGTAGCTGAGGACTTCAAGCAAGTAAAATTTACCATTCTGTTATTGTGTTATTTGAATTTGTAAGATTAACCGTGTAGGTGATCAAATCTGAACTTGGATTCCAATACAGCCCGAGAGTCTTAATAGCATCTGTGGGATCTAAGGACATGTGGAAATCGCGCGACTTGTTTTTAAAATTTATAGTGAGTCTGGCATCATTCGATCCCCATTTTCGGACGTTGAACTCTCCTTTGTGAATGAGCTCGATTAAATTGGCACGAAGATAAAGAGCTTCTTTGAATGTGTTTGCACCTTTCAGCAGGTCATCCACATAAAAATCGCGTTTCAGGATCGCTGCTGCATCTAGATAGTTTTCGCGCTCATCGTCGGCTAATTGCTGAAGCGTGTAAACTGCAAGAAAAGGCGCGGATGCGGTGCCAAAGGTCACTGTGTTTAGTGTGTAAACCTTAAGTGGCTCATTGGGGTTCTCACACCAGAAAATTTGTTGGAAAAGTTTGTGAGCATCATACAATTGAATCTGTCAGTACATTTGTTCGATATCGGCTGTAAGTGCAAAAGTAAATGTCCTAAATCGCGTAAATGTTGAAAAAGATCATCCTGTATTGTGTGACCGACCATCAGACTATCATTGAGTGAAATTCCTGTTGTGGACTTGCACGATACATCAAAAACAACACACGTTTTTGTTGTGAGACTATTAGTTTTTATCACCGCGTGATGTGGTGAATAAAATCCGCGATGCATGGCTGTGTCATTCAATAAAGGGGTCATATGTCCCTCTTCTAAATAGCCTTGAATAAATTTCACATATTCTTCTTTTAATGCTAGATCTTCTTGAAACTTATTTTGGAGAGACTGAAATCTAATGAGAGCAGCGCGACGTATGTATACCATTAAGCCATTTCCCTTTCGGGGTAGGCGTGACACTACCCGATTCGGGTAGTGTTTCTAGGTTGATAACTTGTAGTAAATAACTATAAGTGTGGGCTCACCACACCCACGATGTGATTCACACCCACGTGATTCTCCTAAATTGAAAATGTTCTTATTAAACGGTAATTGAACAATATAACGACCTGATTCGTCACGACGTGTACTTTTTGTCTAATGCATTTCGCAATGCTCTTCTTCTTGCGAGCGCGACGAACTTTTGCCACAAAAGAGACAAGTCAGAGAAGTTTGTGTAATTGCAATGAATTTTGCTTTCTTTTACGCGTTTGTGGTTGAAAGTTCCTGCTACTATTCAACCAAACTCGGTTTCTTGCAAAATGGCTGGGTGCCCCACGATTGAAATTTTGCCAGTTCGGCGAAAATGGTAAAAGTATTGAGCACCGAGAATCATGTCGACTTCGGCTGAAATGTGAAAATCTGGATCGGCAAGAAAGAGATCTCGTGGGCTTGAAAAAGAGTTTTGGTCGATGGGAATTGAAGGCATTGTAGTACCGATCGTTTGAACAATGAAGAGTGACAGATCGCATAGTAAATTTGTGTAGCGAGACTTGATTGTCACATTGGTCGTTTCCTTGACTTTGGTGGAGAGATTATCAATCGCTCCCAGATATATATCGACTGGTATTCTTTTTAGCCCTAATTTTATTGCTAATCGTTCAGTGATAATGTGAGGTTGAGAACCCCCATCTAGCATGATGCGACAAGGGTATGAGTTTCCTTGACTATCGAGCACATCGACAACGGCCGTGGATTGTCAAAGTGTAGGAGAGAATTGTGCCTCTACCAACATTTCCGCTTGATACGCAATTTTTTAAATGATGACTTCCGCGAAGGCAGTTAGGGCATAGATTAACTCTTTTTGTTGCTTTTTATCGCTCTTTGGGTGACAAGTTTAAAAATTGACTACAAGCGTAAACTCCATGTTCTCTTTTACAAACGTAACCTGAAATTTTGAAAGAATTGTTAATTGACTGAGAGCTATTTGAAATCGAGGGCGATGCTGTGGTAGCAGCTGTAAAATGGTTTTGTGAACGCGAACCATGACGTGAATGAGTACTCATTTTTGGATTTAAAGCCTTTTGATTTAGTGTTTGATTAATAGCCCTCTTTTCAATTAGGATACGTTTACTTTTCAGCCTGCTGGCCTTAAAAAATTTACTCGCTTACACTTCCATTTTTTACAGAATTTTCTTAAAACTAATCCTCAAAACAACATCCTTGCACACCTTATCTCTAACGCCGCTCGCTCTTATCGCCTTGCCTTCCTCGCTTCGCCTCGCCTCGCACGCATGTCCCTACTTTCTCGCTTTGCCTTGCATTACAAAATTATGCCTCCGCGGCTAATACCTAATACTTATCTACTATTTCCAATATTTACATTTACTTATATTTACTTTCTCCTCTATTTACAATCTTTCCTTCTCCATTCGTCTTCCTCCTTCCTTCTCTTCTTCTCCATCTTACCTAAGACTCCCTTCACCCATGCTACTCCACTCATGCCTCCCCCTTCCCACATAGTTCACACATCCTCTTTTCCCTAGCGAGCCAGAATCTATTAAAACCCTCCTTGCACCCACATTTCATCCTCGCTATAAGCTCCTGACTTCCTTTCTCTCCTTTCTCACACAAATATTGCGCTCTCGCCCTTGGCATAATCCACACATAATTCCCATTACACCTTGTCCCTCTTATTCTCTCTTCCCCTGCTGTTTTCTCTCTCTCCATGCCGTTTTTCTTATCCAACTTATATACCTTCCTTCCTTCCTCGTGCATCCTTCTCACTTCATCTATCTGCAGTCCATTCGTTCTAAAATACCTTTGCCTTTCACCCTTCATCTTCCCACCCCCTCTCCTGTTCTCCTTCTCCCACCAACAGTCCCTAACCAGCTTACTTCCCCCCTCTTCCAAAAATTTCTCCTCATATTTACACGACCGACTCTCCGCTAGAATCCCTATTCTCGTTCTCCCCGTCTCCCTCAGGAAAATATAATTAGGCGTGTTCCTTGCCAGCCCAAGTGTCCACTTTACATACCTCTCCTGTGTCCTATTTACCTCTTCACTTTCCTTCCTCCCACACCTCTACTTCATACAATAGCACACTCATCACTAGTGAGTCAAACAATTTCATTTTCCTTCCAAAATCATCTGAGAATAACTTCTTTCCCAACCACCACACCTGCCTCATCACCATATTTGCCCTCCTCACTCTCTCTTTTATGTGACCATCCACTCCGCCATTCCTCCGAAAGAAGAAGCCCAGGTATACAAACTCTTTCACCTCCTGCACCGCCTTTCCCTTCCACTTTCACTCCTCTCCCTTATCCCTTCCACCTCCTTTTCTGAACACCATAACCTTGGACTTTTCCGCATTCAGTTCTAACCTGTTCTTATCCAGGTATCTTCTCAACCTCTTTATCATTTGCTTTAAGGCCTCCTCGCTTTTTGCCAACAACACTATGTCATCTGCATACGCTAGTGACCAAATTCTAACCCCTCCTATCCTGACTCCTCCTACCACACCGGCCTCCAGCTTACTTTCCATATCCGGAAATAAGATCGCAAAAAGCGTTAGGCTAAGCGGACACCCTTGTCTTAACCCCCTATCCATCCAGAATCCCTCCGAAATCCCTGCCCTCCACTTACCTCATCTTTGGTCTCTACATATATCTCCCTTACCCTCTCGATCAGGCCTCTCTCCACTCCCCTATCCTCCATCGCCTGCCACAACCTCCCCCTATCCACCGACGGAATGCGCCTTTTAGATCCACAAAAAACGCGTACACTCGCGACCTTTTCTTCGCTAATTCTCTATCCACCATGTGCTGCAGAACGAAGATAATGTCGATAGTACTTCTACCTGCCCTAAAGCCCGCCTGCGTCTCCGGCAATATTCCTTTCCCCTCGGCATTCTTCCATAGCCTCTCCGCCACCACCATCGCGTATACATTATACGCCGTATTCTTTAGCGTAATCCTTCTATAATTTTCCTGCCTATCCCTATCTTCTTTATTATACAGAGGCACTATTAACCCTTCTCTCCACCCTCGTGGGAATACCTCCCCCTCCATACTTTCTTCACTACCTCTTTCAGCCTCTCTCTAACCTCTTGTGTACTAAACAGCTATGCTTCGTTCCCTACCCCATACAGCCCTGCTGATTTTGACCTTCTTAACTTCCTTATCTGTTTCTCTATCTCCTCGTCATTCAACTCCTCCATCTCTGCCTCCCCCGTTCTTCTACTCCCATCATCTCTCTTCCTTGAATCTGAGCTCTGACATGATTCTTTAAAAAACTTCCTCCACTCCTCACTCCCTATCTTCTCGCTTATCCCTACTCTACGCTTCCTAAACCTATTTATTATCTTCCAAACGTCCCACTCTGTCCTAACATTTCCTAACTCCTTCTCTAGCTCTTTCTCCTTTTCCTGTTCTTTCTTCTTACACATCAATCTAAACCCCTTCCTCATTTGTACGTACTCCTCCCTTTTCTTTTACCCTCTTTCCACTTCTTATACTTCCTCTTCACCTTCCTTTTCATCTTTTTGAATTTCCTATCCCACCACGGCTTCACCATTCCTTTCTTCTTCTGTTTGAATACATTCTTTTGCACGCACCCTTTCACTTCCTCTTTTAAATCCTCCCATATCTCTTCCACCGTCTCCCCTTCGGAGCGTACCTTCCCTAACTGCTCCTTATACTTCTCTATCGCCTCCCTCGTCCAGCTAACCCTGTCCCCCGTCAACACTTCTTCCCTACCTTGCCTTCCGCCGCTCTCACCCCTTATCCACAACCCTAATGGCTGATGGTCTGATTCTACCCTCCCTTCTACTGCAAATCTCTCCATCTCCTCCCACCCTTGCATATTCATGACGACATATTCAATCACCGATACCCCCACCTTACCTACATAAGTATATGTATTCTCCCTCATCGTAGCCAGTTGCCATACCATTTGCCACCGCCCAGCCTGTATCCGCCATCCAGTCCCTTAGAATCTCCCCATCCTTATTTATTAACTTATCCTTCGAATTCCTTTCGAAGCTCTCCCCTTCCCTGTAAAGGCCCCCTTCCCTCCCCATCCTCGCGTTAAAGTCCCCACTCTTTCTCACCTAATAGGTCTTCCACCCTCTCTTTAATTCTTTCCATCCCATCCTTATTGTACACTGTCACAAACTCACACGTTACGCCTCCTATCTTTACTTTCCTCATTTGCACTCCCTCCTCTTCATCCTCTCCGTGAGCTTCTTCCGCTAATCCATCTCTAACGCCTGTTATAATTCCCTCACTAGCCCTTCCTTTCTTCTTCACTCTGACCTCCTCCTGGAGTCTCCACCTATACCCCCTTGGCAGCTTTGGCTCTATTCTATCCCATTCCTTTCTTTCCAACCACGTCTCTACCAGTCCCACCACATCAAATTCCTGGATATACCTCCAGAACTCCTCATCCTTCTTCTATACCCCTGCTACATTCCAGTAAAGCACCTCCACAACTCCTCTACCCTGCATACCCCCCCTACTTCCTACGAAACAAATTCCCCTGCACTTTCTTCAACACCTCTTTCTCCTCGTCCCACACCCACATTTTCTTGTCTATTTTTATTTTCCGATATTCTACCTTCACCGAACTCCTTTCACTCCTCTCCCTCCTAGCCCTGTCGTACAGCATTCTCTGTGCATCCCTTTTCTTTCTCGTCAAATCGTGATCGATGAAAACTTCCTTATCCTCTATCGTATTTTTATTTCGCATTACCCCCAACTTTTCTTCCCAGCTCTCCAACTCCACAACCGCCACTTCTTTCTCCCCTCCAACTCAACTTTCCCTGCCCTGCCTTTATCCCACCCTATGCTTTGTAGAAGCGCTTCCACGCCCTCCCTTTCTTCAGCTCTTTCACCTCCTTTTCCCATTTCTCATCTCTGATTCTCAAGTCCTCCCTCATGCCTTCCATCTGCTCCTTGGTCCCCCTTACGTGCTCCCTCAGCCCCCCGATCTCGCCTAGTAGCATCCCAAGAGCCTCTTTCTCCAACTTCCCCTCCATTGGGGGGGGGGGTGACCTACGTATTATCCCGCTTTTTTTTAACGGGCTCTCTACCTCGCTTTTCTCGGGACTCTCTTGGCTGTCTCCCTCCCTCTTCAAGAGATCCTCCCCGTCACTTGCGCTAGTCTCTCTCTCCCTTACCTTCTCGCTTCCTTCCTTCGACCGTTCCGCTATCTCCCTCTCCCTGACGCACAGCTCGAAACCGGGCCACGCGCTGTTGGCGTCGTGGGCTGTGGAAAATTTCCTCCCCGTCAGTTTCACTACCAGTACTGCCAGTACTCTCGCTGCCTACCTCCCGCTCTGCCGCCGGTAACTGGGAACTCTTCATGCAGTACCTTCTGCAACCGACAGATGTCTCTGCAGAATGCTGGCGTCTTGCGCCGCCAAACTTTCCTTTTATTTCCTTTTTCTTTTTCTTCAATTCCTCACAGTCCCTGCAGACACCCCTTTCTCTCCTTTAACATCCCCTTACTCTGCGAGAACCACCCTTGACCCCTCGAAAGCCCAAGACTCCTGACCACGAACTCCCCTAACTCACTTTCCCTACCTAACCAAATCCCACCTCACACCTTCCACACAAATTCCGTAAAATCCTCTGAACACCTGTCACTAAACACGTTCTCACTTCCGCCACCAACATGCAAGTGCCACTTTTCAATTATATAATTGTTTAATTTGCCTTTGATCAGGTGGATGATTATGGAATCCTACTTATCTACTTCGACTGGTAATGTGTGAAGTGCTCGAATGTGCTTTTGAGTTTTATCGTATAACGCGCGAATTAAGAAGTCTTTGGACATGCACGGCATTTCGAAAAGCGACTTTACATGGCTGTCAATGATGAATTTTTTATTATGATAACGATTTTTTAGGAGATCCCAAGCTAACTTGTAATTTTCGGTTGAAGTTTCCAGCGAAGAAATTATGTTGGCTACGGTAAATCAGGATCATTGTGGATCATTGAATTGAGTGTGACAAAAAAACCTAGCCAAGTGACGAAACTGCCTGAAAAAGTAGGTATTTTGAGATCTGGATACTCAACCCTTGGAAAACGAAGATTTGAGTTTAAAATGTTAGCTTGAGCTTGGTCGTTATTTTCAATAACCTCTAGAGAATCATTTTGTCCATTATTACCGAGAGTTGAATCCGAATTATTCCTCGAACTGGTACCCCCAGACGTGTCGACATTTGATGGAGGGCTCGAGTGTGTACTTGCAACTAAGTGAGGTGCATAAGGTACATAATAACCCCTTTTTATTAAAGCTTTGATCCTACCACTAATTTAATAGTACCTATTTTCAAAGCTGACGCGCTCGTCTTCATTTTTCTTTTATCGGTTTTATCGTCTTCGGCCAACGAGTCTAATTCATTTTGATTATTTTCAAACTGTTCTATAATTGGTAAAAACTCTTCATTTAATCTTTTTTTTAAATCAAGGCATTCAATGTCAGTTTCAACAGTAATAGAATTTAGTAAGGTCTCAAAGGTAGTTAATTGGCGCTTCAACTTCCCGCGCTCTTTCTTTAATTTTGAAATTTGTTCAGTAGATATTTTTAATGATTTATGGTTTGAATGTGATAGAGACAAAACCGGCATGAAGGATGTTGAAAAGATGTGGATTTTCATGGAAAATCGGTAGCTTACATAACCACTTACTTGTACTTCTCGGTTAGGGTTGCGAAGAAGTGTAATTTCCAGTAGAGCTGCTCTTAGCTGGAAGCTGATATACGTTCGTGGGGCTCCAAAGCCCTGGACCACGACGTGAGTTAGAAAAAGATGTTGAAAATTCGAATGCACCTGGATTTCGAACAAAAATGTGAAGAACTGGACTCGGATGGTGCCTTTTGCCCAGAAATGGGTGCGATCTCAGGGCCTCCTGGATCTCTGAAGATGCGATGCCTTGTAGTCCACGGTGCCGTGCTAATAAAAAAAGGCCCGAAATAGAAATTTGAGCTTTTTTAAAATTGAAAATGACTGCTGTGACTTGAAATTCACCGTTCCTTTCACTGGTTGTTTTTTGCACTTCGTCCCGATTTGAGATTCACTTTTTTTTATTTGAACTTCACAAGATTACACTGTTATTAGTTATTGTTAGTCACGATGTCACTCTTTTACGGTTGCATAAAGGCACAATTGTTGTATGATCACTGATGTGTCCTATTGAACAGTGAAATTCGAAGAGGGAAAATATCGGTACTACCCACCAAGGCCAAATTTTGCAAAGGGTCAGTCATACCTCACAAGAGCGCACGTGATAGCAATAACCATAAATTGTTCGAGCTGGTTTATGAAGTGAACCCTTGGAAATTTCCTAAAATAGCCCCAATCTACAGATTAGGATGAAACGTACGGAACGGAGTGTTTGAGGACTTAAAGCAAGTAAAATTATCAATTATTTTGAAGAGAAAATTGAAATCTGAAAATTATTGTGTACGAAGGTTAAGAGCTTAAAGTAACTGCAGAATTTGAAATATGAAAAGATTTTACAATTTTGTTTTGAAGGCAATAAACTAGAAATGAGGAAATTCGGTACCAAAACTATTTACAAAAAATCGCTATACAAAAAAGAGATGAAATTAAATTTTATGAAGATAGGACTCAACAGAGTAGGGGAATGTCGTCAAGGTTGGACATAGTTTTGACTCTTGTCCATATCTTTTGTTTAAAAAATAATTCCAGTAGGTACTTTAATAGAGCACAAAAGTTAGATTAAAATATTACAAATGTTGGGACTTAGAAGGAAATTACTTCGACTGAAAGAAAAATAAGAATATAAAAAAAAAATTTAGTCAAGGTTGGCCCATGTAGTCAAGGTTGGACCACCCCCAAAAACTAATGTAAGAACATTTTCTACGAAAAAGGGCAATGCATTTCTTTATTTTTTAATCAATTTCACATAATTTTACATCGAAATAGAGCAAAAAAATCTTAATGACTTATTCTGACTCACCATTTTTACAAATGAAGTAACTCCCCGTCATATTTGCGCATTTTAAATGCACTTCTCTATTGCATTCAATGCACGCAATGGAGTTGTGCCTGATGGAACATTGCGGCATCGTTTTCAAGTTATATAATGTTATTTTTATTATTATGTTACAATATCTTCGTTAAAAAAAAAATTTGGGTGGTCCAACCTGGTCAACATGCATTATTACCACATTGTGACACGCTGCAGCCAAACGAGTTATGAAAGAAAGTAACCCCCATGGCACGTTATTAATTATTAAGTACATGACACAAACAAATGCTTACCATGAGGGTTCCATGCTTTGTTTTCGAGTTATTAGCCTTTTTCAGAGGATAATGAAAAACTTGTTGTGTTTCGGAAAACGACAAGTCAGCACTACCCTTTTCACGAACGAGCTTTGGATAGACAAACTCATGCAAAAGTTTGGTACTACCTTAAGCAGTATTGGCACGCTGGTTAATAAGTGTCGCGTGTAAAATACGGAAAAAAAACACGATGGTCCAACCTTGACTAGGGTCCAACCTTGACGACATTCCCCAATAATTTAAAACTCCCAGAATGAATCTGGAAAAGAACAACTAAAATGGTCAAAGATTTACCATGAAAAATGGTTTGAAAATGAGGAAAAACTTATAATTTTATTTTAAGTTCGTCCGTAGGTTAAGAGATGAAGCCTTTATGGAGAGTGCAATAGACCGCGCCGAGTCGACTTTTTTTGGTGACTCGAAATACAAACTGACCCTAACGGCAGTTATTATTTTGTTCAGTTGAATCATCAATTTGATTTCCTTATATTATCCTGGACACTCATTGATAAAAACAAGAATTCATTTTCCTTGAAACCTACGGAATCTTTTCGAATATTTTTAACGATCACCGAACTCGTACAGGTGTCCTTGCTGAAGCAGTTGCTCGTAGCGGTGCTAGGCGAGGAGTGATTTACCTGAATGAATTGCTTGCATCGACGGTCTCTTTATTCACTGGTTTCGTTTATCCCCACTTCATTGATGGATGCGCAAGAAATCATCGGTTTTCCTTCGATTCGCACTCGTTTCACGTAATAGCTACATTCTTAAGATATATATGTATCACTCTTTCGTTTAGGAATTTCTGAGTAGTCATTCAGTAGCGTAATATAAATATTTTGCTCCCATTTTGAATTAATACATACATACATTGATTAGCAGTTCGAACTCGAAAGTTCATTGCCTCACTACCCGATTCGGGTAGTGTTTCTAGGTGGATATTTACTACCAATGTGGGCCCACCACACCCACGACGGGCCAGCAGCACGAAGTATTCCTGAACGGTCACCCATCCAAGTACTAACCGCGCCCAACAATGCTTAACTTCAGTGATCTTACGAGAACTGGTGTTTTCAGCGTGGTATCGCCGTTAGCATTTTGAATTAATATTATTTTAAAATTCTTAAATATTCTGAGTTGCTTCAGTGCCCCCCTAAACGAAGGAATTTTTTTAATTTTTCAAAAATGTATTCGTTCAAAAACAAAAAGATATTTGCTTCTGCTTCAAAATAAATAGTTTCATATCTAATAATAGGGATGGTTGAGAGTGAGTGAGTAGAGTAATCAACTTTTAACTAATAATCAGGCTCTGGACATCAGTGCCCTGCCTTAGCAGATGAAGCGAATAAAGAAAAAATTTTGGTTGGTGTTCAAAGGTTTAAAAATTACGGGTGTCTGTGCCCCCTAAACGAATTTTTTTAATTTCAATTAGAATCATTCGAATATTTTCGTTTATTTGAAACGTGATGTGTGGAGTATACAGCGTGTTTTAATTTTGTTAATCATTTTCGATACTGTAATTCATAATATTGCTACTAAGTATAAGCAAATAGAAATGCTCCCCTATTCTGTGACCATACACTAAGTCCTCAGTTTTCTTTCCCTTGAGCAGTTTCTTTTTCTCGTGTGTCTTCGTTCAGAGCTTTTGTTGTTGCTGGTTTCTTTTCTGCACTAGGTTGGCTTCTTGATGTTTTTTTCCTGTGTTTCCATTACGATGGTCAGATTTCCCCTGCCCTTTAATTTGTGATTGAAAGCATAACCGGGTCTTTTTCCTAGGTCGAAACGTGGCGTTTGCGTGTTGTTTGTGTTTTTTTAGAGTTCCCGCTGTTTGAATGTTTGTTTGAGTGTGCGTTGTTGTTTTTACCAAACTGTCATCTTTTTTTTCCATGCTTAATTTGGCCATTTCCTCTGTTAACATTCACCCACTTTTCGCGTTTTCTACACAAAAAAATTAAAAAAACTATTTGACGTCTTCCTGAGCACTGTTCATTATTTTTTTTACATTTTTTTTTATTTTTTCCAGGCTACTATTTTTTTGTTTATTTATTTGTTTTTTGTTTTTTTGTTTTTATTGTTTTAGTTTATTATTATTTTATTGTTCGCGTAAAATTATATGATTTCCCAGAGAAGAAGATCTATAACATACCTAATAGGGGTATTCCACCATTTATATTGCACTTTTTTCCGTAATTTGAAAATTGAATAAATTTATTGTATGTTTGTCTTACGCGATCTTTTTATAATCAATTTCTATGCCTTATATTTTATACATATATTTCTTTATGATGTGTAATTCTATCGTATTTTTATTTTATTTTTTTTTATTTTTATTATTTTTTATTATTCTTTTTATTTCTTTTTCTTATTTTCTTTTCACATAATATGGTGTCTTGATGGTGTTGCTTACTTCGTATTGTATCTTATTTTTAATCTTATTATACTAGCGACTGATTCTTTCTCTATATCGCTTAATTTCTATAAGTATTTACATATGCTTCTATTTTTCGTGACGTTTCTCTGTTTTTTGTTTTGTTCACTTATTATTTAGTTTCGCATCTATAGTGCGTTGACATTAACAACTAAGATTTTATTCGTACCTTATTCTCGTTCTAAGTTCTAATTATGCTTTATTTTCCGGCGTTTTTTCTTCTTCTCTTCTGATGTATCTTTTCAAGTCCTGTGTATGATACATGCCCTTTTCCTCTTCTTGTCCAGGGTCATACAGGTTGACGGGCTTAACTTCTTTTTAAATTTCAAGAGGTCCATCGTAAATTTCTAGGAACTTTGCAAGGACTTTATTTTCTTTATCTTATTTATTTAGTAATTTTATTAGCACCTGATCACCCACTTTTAATTTAGTGAGTTTATGAGTCTGATTAAAAGCTTCCGCTCTTTTCTTTCCTTTGCGAATTATGTTCTCGAACGTCATCTCCATTTTTCTCTCGTATCCAATGTTTGAAGTCACTGGTGGTAGTTTCAACCAATTTACCCAGGCTCTTTTTGGTTTTTTGTTCAGGTGGATTTCAATAGGAGTGAATTCCGTTGTCTCGTGATGGGTTTCGTTCATACAGCTTTTGATGATTCTGATCCAACTCCACTAGGAATTGTGGCGATCTTCTATGAGTGTCCTAAAGAATCTTGAAAGTTCTCGGTGGATCCTTTCCACTATATTACTTTGTGGGTGTTCGACCGATGAAAATACTGCCTGTATTCTCTCTTCTTGCATTTTTTTTAACCACTGACCACTAGTAAATTGTGTACCGTGATCCGTTAATATTTTTCCTGGTTTTCCGTATTTCGGTACGTAGTCGTTGAAAATTTTGTTGATTGTTGTTTTAGCTATTGCTCTTCTGATCGGATAAAACTTGTCGTATTTGCTGAATGCATCTACTGTGGATAATATATATTCAAATCCTCCTTTGGATCCAAGGTCCATAAAAATCTATTGAGAGAATTTCGCTAGGTTTCTTTGGAGCATAACTTCTTGATTCAGCATAGCTAGTTTGATTAGAATCTTTGAATGGTTTTTGCAAAGTGGGAGTAATAAAAGTATTCGCTGAACATTCGAAAAACGCTTTGAGCTCCCACACGTACGTATAATTTGTGGCATTCATCGATTATTTTTTCCATGATCCCTTTTGTTAAGCAAAGTTTCTTTCCCTTCTTTGTAATTAAATACATATAGTAAGATTTCATAGATTACGAATTTTTTTGTTTTTCCGTCTTTAAATTCTTTGAATCGTTGTTGTGAAGTTGAATCTTCTTTTTGCTCCTGTACGAAAATCTTTAGTCTTTCTCTCAATTCTGAAGATGGTTTTTTTGCGAGTACGTAAAGAAAAATCTTCCCCTCATTGAGATCAAATTGATACCCTGATTCATGTGAAGATATCCTGCCCAGCGTATCAGCAACTATATTACTTTTTCCTTGGCAGTGCTCGATGTCAAACCAATAATAATCTTGGATCGCCATGATCCAATGGGTGAGCCTTCCGCTTACCAATTTGCAGGTTTTCAGGAAAGTAAGTGCCTTATGATCAGTACGAATGATCAATTTGGCCCCCAAAACATAGGACCTAAATTTTTTTAGGGCCCACACAATTGCCAGCAGCTCTTTTTCTGTGGTGTAGTATGATGAATCAGATCCTTTGAGAGTCCTGCTGGCGAGTGATATAGGTCAATGTTCCCCTTCTTCGTCTGTTTGATAAAGTACAGCTCCTAATGCTACGTCACTATTATCAGTTTGTAAGTAAAAAGGTTTACTAAAATCGGACTGAGTGTGAATAACGAATTAGCAAAACAATTCTTTAACTATTTTAAATGCATCTTCTTTTTCAAGGTCCCAAATCCATCCGTTTCCGACTCTTAGCAGTTCAAGAAGTGGTACAATTTCTTGAGCATGTTCATTTGTAAATTTAATATAGTAGTTTATCAATCCCAGAAATCCTATCAATTCTTTTAAATTTCTTGGTGTTGGAAAAGCATTACCTTTATCTTTTCGGGATCTGGTTTTATTTCAAGAGGTGTTAACATGTGCCCCAGAAATTTTACTTCAGGATGAAAAAAATGAGATTTTCCAAAGTTAACCACCACGTTATGATCCTGTAGGGTTGAAAAACGAGTTCCAGATGGTCCAGATGCTGAAAAGTATTTTGAAATTTATATAACGTATCATCGATGAACGTAATTATAAAATTTCCGATTCCTCTTAAGACTAAATCTAGTGATCTTGTAAGTGCCTCCATACTTGTTTTCAACCCAAAAGGAGTGACCTTGAATTCATAGCATTTACCTTCGTGTAAAAATGCTGTATGCTTCATTGAATTTTCATTCAACGGCACTTGCCAGAAACTGCTAACTAAATCTAGTGTTGACATTACTTTGGTACCTGAACACCTTTGAAACAGAACCTCCGTTAGTTCCGCATATTCGTAATCATTCGTCATTAAATCGTTCAGTTTGCGCGCATCTAAACAGATTCGGATTAATCCATCTTTTTTCATAGTGATAACTAACGGGTTAATAAAATCGCTGTTCGATCGCTAAATAATTCCTAATTCAAGCACGGTTTCAATTTCCTTATTTACTTTATGTCCAAAAAATATAGGCACGGGATAAGTTCGCACCAAGAACGGTCTTTTGTCGTCGAGTTGTAATTCGTGTTTGTACACATTAATTCTACCTGGGTTTTTCGAGGAAACTTTTTTATGTCGCTGTATTAGTTTGAGAAATATCTCTTTTTCATTAGACTCTAGTACAGTGCATTTACCTACTTTTTTGTTAATTTCCTTGTCAGTTAATGTGAATCGATTTTGGGCATCATCATAGGTTTCAATGTGATTTATTTCTTTGATAACATTAGGATGAATTTCTTCGGCAACTAAATATTTTTCTGAACAACTCAAATATTTCTCTTTTTAAGAATTTTCTGGATCAAATATTAAACGTATTCTTTTTGGACCCTCGTCAATAAATTCAATCTGTATAGTTTTTTTCTTTATCTTTCAATTGCATTGTATTATTATCGAAATCAATTTTACTTCTCAATCTTTTCAATAACTTGACGACAATTATACATTCTTTGTTTAGTTTAGGAACTATTAAAAATACATAAGCTCCATTCCAATTCCCCATTTCAAATTTCGCATAGACCTGATGTTTCAATTTTACAGGTTTCGCTCCAGTAGCTCCTACTAGACTTATTCCAACTATCGGCAATAATTCGCATTTTTTTAATTTTTCATAATTATTTTTTAAAAAAGTTTCTGAAACACGTGTTACTTCACTTCCAGTATCTATCAAGGCTTTGGTTTTTTTGTTTTGAATTTCGATGTTTATTACTAGACATTTATCGAGGTTTCTAACTATTTCATTATCATCGTTTTCCAATAAATCGCCGTGAATATCTAGCGGGAGAGGTTTTTTAAAATCATTTGGCCCCGGATTCGCCTCTATCGCATTGTTTTCTACCAAATCAAAATTCGCCCGTTTCCCGGCTTATTCTATATTATTGCCCCATGTTTCGTTTTGTCGATCCTTTTGACTTACATTGTTTTGCTTCCTCATAGAGGGTGGTTTGTAATAACCTAAATTTTCAAATATACTTTTTTGACATATTTTGATATAATTCGAACCCAGGAGCTCGAAAACAAAATTTTTTAAAAATGCCCGTGTGTGTGTAACTTTTCACTGTTCACCATATCTCGAAAAGTAAAAGAGCTACTATCATGAAATTTGGATGAAGTGTAGCTCCGATTGATATCCAGGTCTGATAGGTTTTTGAGGTATTTCGACCATTTAGAAGTAGTTTTTTCTTGCGTTTAGAAATTTAAAAAGAAAATTTTTACCTAGTTTATACGAGACAAATTTTTTTGATATTCAAAATACAACAATACGAAATCTAGCGTATTTGTTCGCGTCTCTGAAACGCATCAATCGATTTATTGCTAAAACTTTTATGACTTACTAGTACCGATTTATGAAGTGTCAAAAAACGGTTTATTCTGTTTATATAAATATGAAAATATTATATCCAGTGTATTTGTTCGCCTCCTTGAAACGCATCGATTGACTTATAGATAACACTTTTGTGACCCACCAGTACCTATTTATGAATTTAAAAAAATGGTTCATTCTGTTTATATAAAAAATATTTTTTTGATATTCAAAATACGACAATATTACATGTCGAGTATTTGTTCGCGACCTTGAGACGCATCGATTGACCTATTGATGAACCTTTTATGGCCAACCAGTACGGATTTATGAAGTTTGAAAAAAATGGTTTATACTGTTCATTTGAGAAAAACTTTTTTGATATTCAAAACACGATAATATTACATGAAGAGTATTTGTTCGCGTCCTTGCGACGCGAGGCATCGATTGTTCCTATTGGTGAACCTTTTATGACCGACCAGTACCGATTTATGAAGTTTAAACAAGATTTGTGTATTCTGTTTATATGAGAAAAACTTTGTTCATATCAGGAGCAATATACAGTACTGTATTTGACATATTTATTTGCATCTTCGAGACGCATCGATTTCCAAAATTAAGAACTTTTCATGATATACCATAACCTACCAATATCGTTTTTAAATTTTTCAAAAAAATTAGTTTCCTTTTTATGAGAATATTTTTTTATATTATTTGATGCAATATTGTTCGCGTCTTCGAGACGCGTGGATTGATCTTTTGGCGAAGTTTCGAAGACCATCATTGATTAATCAATAGCTACTCAGAAAGTTTTAAGAAAAGTTGCATTATTTATATGAGGTTTTAATTTAAAATATAAAACTACCTAGGTTAAAGAGTTGTTCATTGTGACAGAACACGCATCAATTGAAATTTTGTTGGGCCCTCTGATTTTCTGAAAATAAAATATTCGGAAAGACAAAAACATAACCTTGAAAAATATTGAACGTATCAATTTCTTTCTTTTGTTAGAGAAAACCTTCCTCTATGAGGAAGCAAATTTATATGATACTTATGAGGAAGCAAAATTCTCATAAAATGAGCACAAATAAAGACACTCATAGTGAATACGTCCATAGTACTTCGCAGCCGTATTTACCCTTTCTCACCCCATTTTGTCCGTTTGTAGGACCTAAATTTCCTGAATTATTATTTTCGCGGTTATAAGCACCATTTTCTACCCTGCCATTCGAAAGTCTTGAGTTATTATTTTTTTTGCGCTGACGAGATTGAGAAATTTTGACCATTAAACCATCAATTACGAATCTGTTCATAATCACGAGGCCGATCAGCGAATGCATCATAACCTGATTTTCGATTATCTATACTTCTGTTTTGACGGTTTTCATATCCGTGATTCTGGTAACCGCGACATCTATCATCAAAATAATCTCGGTTTTGTTTATTGTCGAAATCTTCAATTCGTCTATCATAATTTCCTCGATCATGATAACCTTGATTTCGATTGCCTCGTCGATCTTGACCATCATAACCGGGCCCTTAATTGTTATATGGTTGATTTTGATAATATCGATCATTCCACCTATAATAGTCACGGGGTGGTCTATTATCAAAATTTCCTCTTAGATTTTCGCTCTCGTAATTATTTTGATATCCCCGTGAATTTCCTTCATTATGATATCGATTATTTCCTTTAAAATTGTATCTCTCATCGCGACCATAAGTATAATTTTTTCGTAGAAATTCTCGTCATAGACTGCACTATCACGTGGACCATATCGTCCTTTGTAATTAAGAGATCCGGCGTGGTCTAATGATTCCAAAATTATTAAGTCTCTCTCATTATTTATCATTTTCATCGCAAACTCGGTTCTCGTGAGTTTTTTCTGATTATAATGACCATATTGCCGCTCTTTTCCGATTTTAAATCTAATATCATCGTTTCAAAACCTTTTAATAAAGTTTGCTTAAAATGATATGATGTCATCACTCATATGTTCACATACCATATTCCACCATTCTCTCGCCATACCTGCCAAGCATGATTTTATCACATAGTGAAAATCGTATGCCCTTACATCGGTGGCTCTTGCGTATTTTTCAAAATAGTTTAGAAACATCCTAGGACGCTCGTGGTTTGTGCCAGAGAATTTCGGAATAGGATAATTTTTTAACCACGGAGCTTTTACAGTTGTCGATCATATATTTCTATCCACACGCTTTTCCAATGTGAACTGTTGTTCTTCTAAGTCTTGTAGACGCTTTCTGTTTTGCATGTTGCCTACCACGAAATCTGCTTGATCTACATTCAATTACTTCCGCAGCCTTTCTCAAAACATCGACTTTTTTTTCAACATCTACAATGTTTTCTTCCAGATATTTTCCGTGCGCTTCGCACCTTTCTCTTTGATTTCCGACCCAGTTATCTATTTTTCTGTGAGCATTATTGCAAAAAAATGTACTCTATTTTCCAATTCCATATGGGCTTTCTGACTTTTTGCGCGATTTTTTCGAATAGAAGCTAAAATTTTGTTTTGGTTAGTGAAAGTCTCATTTATGTCGACTTGTAATTTTTTGATGTTAACTACTATGTCTTCTAACTCTTCACCATCGGAGTCTAGTTTCGCGTTTTTTGCAATATCTCCCTCTTGTGCCCTACTCATATTGTTGGCATTCGGGCCATTTAAATCTAACGAAGTCCACAAAAGCGAAAGCAGAATTTCTGTTCTAAAAAGTTAACTGAGTGTTTTCTTTCAAACTTCAATTTTAAACCTTCGGCCTTACCAGTCACGTCTTTTTCATGTCGAACAAGATCGTTTTATTTCATTTTAATAATTCTAGCCCTGCTCATTTTTTTAAGCATTTGACTGTCCAGGACTTGTTTCAGTTCTTCAAATAAAGTCTATTTGGCAGAGGTTTAATTAATTGTCTTTATTTTCACATAGCCTTGTACGATTCCAATTTGCAAGGATTTTTGAGCTCATTCTGGGATAAACTCGGTTTCTCCTGGAGTTAATAAATCCATAACTTGGATTTAGTGAATTGTTTTGATTTGAATTTATTGTATTTTGGAATCGAGAATCTCTTTTTCGATAATCTCCCGAATGAAAACGGGTTGAAAATCCTACTCAGATTTCAGAAAGTGGTAAAATACTCTCAAATTAAAATTTTTTTACCAACACAAATTTTGTTCAATTAAAAGTATCCAAAATTATTTTCGAGCTTAATAAAGTAGGTTCTTAATCTCCCGAATTAGAACGGGTTGAAAAAGAAGTTTGTCCATTGCTCCAAATAACTGACACTTTTAAATAGAGAACTTTGTTAAAGTACTTCTGAGAATTTAAATCACTGAAAAATTGTCTTTATATTAAACAGATTGTTTCGTTTACCCTATATAAAAGGACCATTTGAACCGGATTGAAAAAAAATCATCCTGGTTCAGTTCTGTTATTGTCACGGTTACATCGAACTGAAACTCATTGATATCATTTTTTTATCTATTCGGCTTAGTTCGGAATTCAATGTTGATACTTGAATGGCGTCAGTTTGGAATGCCGAACTGATTTATCAGGTGGTCTTAATCTATTCGGCTCAGTTCGGAACTTCAAGTAACATTTGAATGGTTTCAGTTCGGAATGCCGAACTAGTTTGTCAGGTAGTCTTGATATATTCGGCTCAGTTCGAAAGTCCAAGTAGGCACTGGAATGGTTTCAGTTGGGAATGCCGAACTGGTTATTAGGCGGTCACGATCTATTCGGCTCAGTTCGGAATTCCAAGTAGACACTGCAATGGTTTCAGTTCACAATCCCGAACTGATTGTTAGACGGCTGTGATCTATTCAGCTCAGTTCGGAAGTCCAAGCAGACACTGGAATGGTTTCAGTTTGGAATGCCCAACTGGTTGTCAGGCGGTCGCGATCTATTCGGCTCAGTTCGGAATTCAAAGTAGATACTGTATTGGTTTCAATTTGGAATACCGAACTGGCTGGTAGGTGCTTGTGATCTATTCGGCTCAGTTCGGAAGTCCAAGTAGACACTGGAATGGTTTCAGTTTGGAATGCCGAACTGGTTGTCACGCTGTCGTGATCTATTCAGCTCAGTTCGGAATTCCAAGTAGACACTGGAATGGTTTCAATTTGGAATACCGAACTGGCTGATAAGTGCTTGTGATCTATTAGGCTCAGTTCGGAATTCCAATTAGACACTGCAATGTTTTCAATTCGGAATACCGAACTAATTTTTAGACTGTTGTGATCTATTCGGCTCAATGCTGAATTCCAAATAGACAATGAAATGGTTTCAATTTGGAATACCGAACTGGCTGATAAGTGATTGTGATCTGTTAGTCTCAGTTCGGAATTCCAATTAGACACTGCAATGGTATCAATTCGGAATACCGAACTAATTGTTAGACTGTCGTGATCTATTCGGCTCAATGATGAATTCCAAATAGACAATGAAATGGTTTCAATTTGGAATACCGAACTGGCTGATAAGTGATTGTGATCTGTTAGGCTCAGTTCTGAATTCCAAGTAGACACTGCAATGGTTTCAATTCGGAATACTGAACTAATTGTTAGACTGTTGTGATCTATTCGGCTCAATAGTGAATTCCAAATAGACAATGGAATGGTTTCAATTTGGTTCGTGAAGTCGATTTGACATTCCGAACAGGTTCCGATAGACTTTCGTGGTGGATTCGTTTCAGTTCTAAATACTGAGTAGGCGATGGACGTCATGGTCGTCGAAAATTATACTAATATAAAACAAGTCAACTAAGTAAAAGATAAAATTCTTAGGTATATGACTGCAAAAAAAAACTGATGTGAATTTTCGTGTTAACATATTTTATTTAGTAAGTAACGAATACAGTCCCCTTTTGTTCGACAAGAAAATAATTTGTTTGTCTTATTTAAACATAAAGAATCACATAAAGAAACATAAAGAAAACGTATAATACTCTGACCTGTGGCCTTCTGGAAGTAACTGAGAAAGATTCAAAATTAACTCGGAAATCCGAATTGATGACAGTTATGGAAAATCCGAACTGAAACTACTTTAAGATGAATTCGGAAATCCGATTAGATTACAGTTGATAATGTCCACATTGAACCGGATTAACGAAGGAACTTATTTCAAGATTTAAGAAATTTACTTTGGAAATCCGAACTGAGACCAATTCAAAATGAACTCGGAAGTCCGAAATGATAACAGTTATGGAAAATCGGAACTGAAACTAGTTGAAAATGAATCCGGAAATCCGATTAGATTATAGTTGTTAATGTCCAGATTGAAACTAATTCACATAAGTACTTAGTGCGCGATTTAAAAAGTACAGTTTGGAAATCGGAACTCAGACCAATTCAAAATGAATTCGGAAATCCGAACTATTGACAGATGGGGAAAATCCAAACTGAAACTGTTTCAAAATGAACTCGGAAATCCGATTATATTACATGTGAGTGATGTCCAGATTGAATAGAATAGATTTTCTAATCGGCAATTTTTTTCAATTCGGCAGCAGAATTGAAACTTACTGAACCAAACTGATACTGATAGAATATCAATCCGGTTCAAATGGTCCTTTTATATAGGGTAGTTAAAGCAACAATTTTATTTCCTTATGTAATCCTGGACACTCATTCCGAAAAACAAAAATTCATTTTCTCTGAGACCTGCGGAATCTTTTCGAATTTTTCAAACGATCACCGAACTCGTAGGGGTGTCCTCGCTAAAACACTTGCTCGTAGCGTTGCTGTGCGAGGACCGATCTACCTTAATTAATTTCTGGCATCGACGGCCTCTTCATTTACTGGTCCCGTTTATCCCCACTTCATTGCCGGATGCCCACGAAATCATCGGTTTTCCTTCGATTCGCACTCGTTTCACGTAATAGCTACGTTCTTAAGATATATATGTATCACTCTTTCGTTGAGGAATTTCCAGGGGTATGCTATGACCCATTGCATAGTCAGAGAATATTGTGGCATGGTTTGTCCAAGGCGGCGGAGCGGCGAAGTAGCGGAACGTCGATCGTCACTCGATTGTCTGGCATGAGTTTAAAAGGTTTTCCCATAGAAATGTATTCGTAGCGTGTAATATTTATTTATTTTAAAAAGTTTTGTGAATAAACTGTAAATGAACATGGGCGGTAGTTACTGCATAATACCCTATTGTACTAATGAGTATAAATCAAAGGAATCAAATAAAACAAACAAGAAGAAGATCCATTTCTTTTTGTTCCGCAAAATGATTTTTTGTGCAAAGCTGGACAAGTCGTTTGCGAACAACATTTCTTAGAGACAGATACTGTTTTAGAGAAACAGGTTTTAGCTCCTGATGGAAGCGTTATGTCGGTAAGTAGTTCAATTTTTAAGGTGAAATTTTGTAAACACAATAACATAATCTCGACTGAAGCTTCATAGGTTGGTCTTAATTTTTCAGATTTTTGGTCAATACAAGCAATAGAGGAACATCGAAGTGAAAATTTATTTATTCCCGAATACCTATATAAGTACAGTTTAAAGTTGCAATAAAATAAAAGCAACAAAATTTTATAAAAAATAACAAAGAAGAACTGTCGAGATTTTTAAATTCACACGTGGTTTCTGTTTTGCCATTATTGATTTATCTCTTTCCATCCTGTCGATTTTACAATTTCAGTATATTTTACAATTTCGAAAAAATAAAAACAGAATTTTATAAAGAATAGAAATGAAAACTTCCTGGATTTTTAAACTTATAGTGTATTGTGCCTTCTTTTATTTAACTCTTTCGATCTTGTCGATTTATAAATTTCAATATATTGCAAAATAAAAAAAAACATTATTGCCAATATAACTCCAATCTTTTATTTAAATAATAATAATTATTATTATATTTATTAATTTTCAGACACTACGTTACAAGGTACCAAGATTAAGAAAAGGTGTTTTTCCAACTCAATTTCCAAACTGCCCGAGTTATTTATCGAAGCCTAAAAAAAGAAGCCGTCGGACACTGGAGCGGAATTTGACGTCAAAAACATCAATTCGAGGAAAACGTAAAGTGTCAGATTCCCTCGAAACAAATAATGTTCATATTGGGAATTTACAGAATCCACCAAAAATGAAGCAATCCCGTCATTCTTGTCAGAAATATTTAGACTCCTTTCTGATTTCTCAGAAGCACTTGGAGATGAGAATACGAAAAATATTAAAAATCCAAAAGTCTCTGTTATTGATGAGAATTATGATATTTTTTCGAATAGCATCCCGAGTAATTTTCTATTTAAAAATATATATAGTAATAAAAACCGTGTTTCTTATCCGATTAGTTGGTTTGCGAAATAATATCCAAACTGGTGACCTTCGAGTTGTTACATTTTGTCAGATAATTTGAAAAAGAAATAATAGCATTACAAAGACTGTTTGTGCTAAGAAAGTAATAATTGATAACAAATTACGAATAAGCATTTTTTTAATAGATGAACCAATAGATAAAAATGAAGTTGGAATATCGGATAACCCGCTAGGATTTATTGAACAGAATGAGAAAATCGTTACCACTATGGATGAATTAAAATTTGGTCCTGGATTTGCATTGAGATGTGATGTAGAGAACGTGAAAACGTCATTTACTCATCTAGCTAGAGATAAAGTCTTGCGACATATCAAGTCCCATCTTCACATACCTAAAGATTCTCTAAAAACCAGATGTGATCATTGCACAATTCCAAAAAGAAATCTGGACAAAAAAATTGTTCGCCTTCAACGGAAGGATGCAAATATAAAAATATTTGTATTGAAATATGAAGATTAAATTAATGAAAAAACGAAAAATTTGAATAAGGTTCAACAGAAATTTTGAAAGCAGCCACTATGGCGAAAAATAGGGCGATCAGTAGAGTGAATGTCCTCGAAAATTCGCTTAAAAAATGTCAAAAGAATATTGCTGATGTATCTAACGAGTCTTTAGATGAAAAAGTAAGTTCTTGCAAATAAGGAGATAACGAGAAATAAGCAATAAAAGAAATTCTTTCTGCAGCAAATTAAAAGATTACCAAGAATAGGAGATAGTCGGAAAAGTGGATCGTATTAAGTATGCTTCTTCATATGCGTTCACCTGTAACTTTCACCTTCATCAGAGATAATGGGATTATAGTCCGGGGAAATTAGACTTTTTTCCAGAAAAAAAAGGTAAAGTTTTTTTTTCTTCATGATCATATCCCTGACGGCATGAGAAATGAATACCAAAAAAGTTCCCCATCGGATCGGCGCCGCATACACCCCTAGCCTCAAAAAACATCCCTTAGACGGGTAGTGGCGCTGGTTTTTGGCTATTATATACGAAAGGGTGCGTCGGAGGACAAAAATGAATAGAAGTGAAAATATTTATAATAAAATTTGCAATAAAAAAGGTTCCATACACTTTTGCTGTACAGGCCATAGGTGATGCGTAATCAGCTCCAGGAGTGGGGGGGATGTTTTTGCGTATGGTGCGAAACGTACTCGCGCGCTTAGTTTTCGGCCCATAACTCATAAACGGGTAGTTTTTGGACAAAAATGCATAGAAGAAAATTTGTAGAGCAGAAAATTTCCTTTTAGGACCAATACATTCTTTTAGATTACATCAATTTGGAAAGTCATTATTAATATTTTTTTTAAATGCACGTACAAGCACTGGGATCTCATTTCCACACCACCCCTGAGGTAGAGTTTTTAGTGCTTTTTTTTTATCATGGTCTCCCCTATAGGCCTATTCCACTGATCATTGGTTAATAATATTACTCGGAATAAAAATTATCTTCTTTGGTTGATAAAATTTTAGACATTGTCAGTGCCAGTTGCATATTGTATCATGGTCTTATTTTGAAAGTTTTGACTTTGTGAATGAATATTTCACTCATAATAATGTGCCTAATCTTCAATTATATCTTCTTCGTCATCAGTTATTTCTTCTTCCGCATTAAGACAACCTTGACCTTGGCAATTGAGGCACATGCCTGAACATCGTAGACCAGCTTTTGCGCCTCCACATCGCTTTCCACACCCCATTTTGCATGAGCAAACAATCAAATTCATCAAGCTTGCTGGAGCTGGCGCTTCTGTTGTGTAAACGAGTGATAAGCTGTTACACCAGAGTCTCGATAAATGAACAATCTCGGGGGTTGCCTGAAAATATTGCGCAATCTACTTGACTGAGTTAGTAGTGCATGCGACCCTTCAGAGGCGGAGTCGCAACCGTCTCTCGCCCTGCCCCCTGAGAAACTGCGGGGACCAGCAATTCTAGGAATTCATATAACGCGTGCGATCGCGCGTTCAAATAGCGAGACTCTGGTGTACTATTTTTTTCCAACCCCACTCTTCTGGGTCAAGTTCTATCCCTCTCCACATTTGAATTTGATGAAAAGCACGATAACAGTGTTGACGAGCAGTGGCACAAGGAGGCGGAAGTCCAGACAACAGGGCAGCATGACTGGACTGACTCACAGATTTGTTAAGAGAAACAAATCTGTAATTATTCATATTAATTTCAGAGGATGGGGCCTTATACAATGCCAAAATGAAGCGTTCCCCCGCCTCTGCAGCTTCATCATGTGTCGAAACAGGGTTGTTGAAAATCGTCACAATATCTTCAAGTTTTGCCAAGAGTATATCCTTCCTGAGTAAAGTAGTCGTGTTTAGTTTTCCGTAACCAAAGAAAGAGGACGTAGTATCACACCCGCTGAATGCATGGGCAAATAGAACTGACTCCTTGAAGTTTGTCAAGAAACTACAATTTTGCAAGCGTTGTGAACTATGAAGTCGAGATTTAACATTTCCTTACCCTTCTTTTAAAAAGAATATATCTTTATCCGCTGGAGAGAGAGCAGTTATTAAAACAAACAGATCGACATCTTGTCCGACTACAACAGACTTATTATAATCAAACTGTGTTATATCAGTCTGAAAAATTCTTCGTAATAAGTTCAGGTATCCATCTTTGCGAATTTCACTCACTCGTCTAAGATTGTCAATTCCACTTTTTAATTCGACTGTCTCACGTAAACTCAAACTTTTTTGGCATATAAAACATTTACTTGTTGAAGCCATGATGAATTTCGAAACACAACTGCCTCATGGTACATCAGCATCATTATTGCTTACTCTGTAGAACAAGTGCATAGAGGGGGTCCCTTTCTTGAATCTACAGGGTGTAGTATTTATGGGGTTCCGTATGCGAAGAAGAGTTTATCCCGTCAGTTGAGGATGATTGGGACCCTTAAAAACTAGTTCACCACGTACAAGCCATTCCCACCCGCAGATGGGTCTGGACCCTCGTAAAAAATCTGAAGTGGTCTAGCCTAGCGCGAGTCTAGCCTCTTATCGGCACTCCAACTTTCAATTTTTATGTGATATATTTTTAAATATAAGAGTTCAAGGGCTGAGTAAAGCAATCTCTAACAGAAATAATGAGTTTTATAAGAAAACTTACAAAAGCGATTTTTGAATTGTTATATATTTAACTATGGAATGTTAAATTATATTTTTGAAAGAATTTAATCTTTCGTTTGTAAACGACAATAAAAAAAACGCACCAAAAACTCTGCCTTACAGGTAGGTGGGAATGAGATCCCAGTGCTTGACTTCCCAAATTGATGTACTGCAAAAAAATGTATTGGTCCCAAAAGGAAATTTTCTGCTCTACAAATTTCCTTCTATGCATTTTTGTCCAAAAACTACCCGTTTATGAGTTATGGGCCGAAAACTAAGCGCGCGAGTACGTTTCGCACCATACGCCAAAACATCCCCCCCACTCCTGGAGCTGATTACGCATCACCTATGGCCTGTACAGCAAAAGTGTATAAAACCTTTTTTATTGAAAATTTTATTATAAATATTTTCACCTGTATTCATTTTTGTCCTCCGACGCACCCTTTCATATATAATAGCCAAAAACCAGCGCTACTACCCGTCTAAGGGATGTTTTTCGAGGCTAGGGGTGTATGCGGCGCCGATCCGATGGGGAACTTTTTTGGTATTCATTTCTAATGCCTTCAGGGACATGATTGTGAAGAAAAAAAAACTTTACCTTTTTTTTCTGGAAATCGACCTTTTTCGAGCTAATTTCCCCGGACTATTATGCCGTTTCCATCTGTCAGAACGAATTGTCGGTGAATATTTCAAATCTTCTTTTATGCCTCAGAATTTGTATTTTTATTTTGATAGTACTAAGTAATTTTTTATTGCAAATATCTAGCTTTAATTGACATTCCCTGTGGATTCGATCCTAACTTCTTTGCACTGCTTAAAGAATTTGTTTCGAAAAATCCCAAAATCTGGCGTCACGGATTAATTCTTTTAGATGAAATAGGAGTTAGAAAAAGAACACAATTTATTCCGAAAACAATGGCTTTTGAGGGACTGCATGATTTTGGTGATGGCACTCAACGGACCATAGATGTCCAAGCAGGCTATGCACTAGTTATTTTATTTCAGCCGTTAATGGCTTTATATACTTAGTCAATGGCTGTTTTTACGTCTAAGGGTACTACTCCTGGAATTTAGTTGGCAGAATTTATCGTTGAAGCTATTGTATTCCTTTAAAAAACTGGTGCTAATATGCATGGTGTTGTATTCGATGGTACCACAACAAACCGAAAATTTTGGTTAGAAATGGGTGTTTCCGGAAAACCCTCAAAATTAAAATGCTACTTGGAACATCCGACCGTCGAAAACCGGAACATTCTTGTCTTCGCTGATAAGCCACATTTGACCAAAAATGTAAGAAATCGGGTGTATGGGAAAAATGGAACTGGAAAATTAAAGGTAAATAAATAGTGATTTACTATTCAAATTTAAATAATTTAAAAATACAAAATATTACCATTACTTGCTTCGTATGATAATAAACATATAATTAAGTAAATTCAAATTTAATAATTTTAATATATTAGTTCCATCCTGATGAAGATCCTATTTAATGGAAACATTTTGAAATACTATTGGACGTGGATAGAAGAATTTTACCCACTCCAAAGTTTCCTAGTTTAACTCTTCAACACGTTTATAAATTAGAAACCTACGTTAAAATGCGAGTACTTCTTGCTCTCTAAGTTTGTTTATAATAAAGATAATTAATAAGAAATTTATAATTAGTTAACGATTTTCTAAAATTAACTTCCGTATCCCTGATTTCGTTTAGATTCTCAGTCAATCAACGGCCAAAGGTTTGCGCCACTATCAGAATATTATTCCTGAATTAAAAAGCTGTGGATCCACTGCTGAGTTATGTGATAGATTTGATCGCGTTTTTGATTCATTAAACAAAATTTTAGTAGAAGAAGGAATACGACTTGAAAGTGCGGATCTGAAGGTACGCAAAATCTGTATATTTTTTAAAGTATCAGGGTATGAGAATTTGTTACAACTTGAAAAAACTACTATTCTTGCCAGGAAATTCAGCTTTTTTGGAATGGTTGGATGCGTGGGAAAAGAAAGTTTCCGGAGGTGAACTGAAAAAAGAAGATTGTTAAACACAAAGTACGGCTCACGGCAAATTTGATTACGTGCTGACAGGAAAAATGATTCAAGATTCATTGAAGGTTTGCACAGTTTTTGACAGGTTTCTTCATATTCACAGGTGTTATACATCAGCTGGGCTAACTTTAAAGAAAGATTTATTGTGTCAGTCTCACTAGTCCCACTCGTCTCATCAGTATATTAAATATACGACTATTCGTCTGCTTTGTGTCGTCCACAGCTTTATAATGTATGGCTGGTTAATAGCTATGACTATATATATAATTATAAATAATAATTTTATATTGGTATTCCAACTTATATTATTATTAATAATCATATGCTAGCAATGATGTATAAAAATTAATATAAGTTGAAAAACCAATGTGAAATTATTTATACATAAAAAGATTGTTCAAAAACTAAATGTGTTGAAATGATTCTACATTTATTCTACAAAATAAATTGTTGTTTCGCGTAGATATATATATATATATATATATATATATATATATATATATTTTACCCAGAAAGCACACACGTTTGCGGCAAGTTTGCCTAAATATTGCGCTGCAAGGTTCGGAAGCTTGCATCGCAAAGTTCAGGCAAGCTTCCAGCAAATAAGAAAATGTCCGCCATGCGGCAATGTTGCGAGGCCAACTTGAGGAAATCTTGCATCGTAAGTATGAGGGAAGTTTGCAAGACAACCTTGAGCGAAACTTGCATCGCAATATTTAGGCAAAGTTCAAGGAGTGCTCTATTATACTGTACGTATATGTATATATCATGTGAAAAAAAGGGTTAAACAACCACCGCAGGGTCCCACTGAGAGCAACTGCCATCTGAAAAATGACACCGGCTCCCAGTAGAACCACGGTACATCACACTTATGACCACGTCTCACAACCGTGAGATGGATGATCAAAGGGCACGATGAAATCACAACGACAGGCCGGCGAAACCCTCGTGTGTCTTAAGGACACGAAGCGACCCAAGGATGACACCTTTCTGCATTCATCTCGCAAGTGTCTTGGCATATTTTTGGCACGCGGGTATGGCTTAAAGGTTACGAACAAGTGATAGTTTCGCACCGCTGAGAGCCCCTATCACAAGGAAAATTACTTGTACCGAATATTTTGTGTACAGTCGTTGCAGCTCTCTTTTAGTGTCTCGATACCTCTCCTCATTTTCTGTCTCCTTGGCAGTGATGTTGTATTCGGACGGAGCCGAGAATTCGATCACGAATATAGTTCGTTTCTCGAAGTCTTAGAGAACGATGTCAGGCCTCGAGTGTGTAACGGAGACTGCTGTCCGTTCTCGTTTTGGGCAATTTACTCTATCTCCCTTGGAGCGTTCAATAGGGCAGGGTCGCGACCAACACCGTAAGAGCGACAAAGATGATAATAAAGAACTTTTAGGGCCGCATTATGTCTGTAGATATATGTCGTTCCTGCGTTGGTCGGACATCCCGATAGTATGTGTTCTAGTTACTCAGCGCGTGCATGACACGCTCTGCATCTATCACTGGGAACTTCGTGACATAAAATGCGGTCACTGTATGCTAAGGTGGAAATGGCAACATCCTGGCATGCGAAAATAAAACCCTCTGTACCTGAATTATGCCCCCATGATCTGAGGAAAGCAAAAGTTTGCTCCTTCGACGTCATCTAATTAGTGACGCGCATGAATGAATTAACGAGATTCCCACTGTCCCTGTCTACTATCTAGCGACACCACTGCCAAGGGAACGGGGTTGGGAAAATTATTCGGTTTCGGTTCCGATTTCTCTGGAATCAAATCGAAGGGCCTATGGCAAAGCAACCTAACGCGTCCATGGGTTGCGGATAGAGGGTCCCTGTACCAAGTGTTTCTACTGAATATGGTTACAATAATTAATAATCAGTCGCGGACAATTGTCCAGGTATGGTCCCGAAAGCTGAATGGCACCTGGGCGAGGTTTCTTAAACGGTGACCATTTCCCTAGCTGCTTGTGGGAACAACAATAACACCACCAAAAAGTTGTAGATTCGGTTCAAACGATTGAACGCCCAGAGCACTTGAAAATCGGTCGGCAAACAGTGCCGATCACCCTAGAGTTCAGGGTGCTGAAAATAATTTAGATGGAAATACGACGACGAACCGGCGAAACATCCACGTTGAGTGGACGAATCAACTCAAGCATGACTTGCTAGACTGCTATGATGCCAGAATTATCCCTGCTTACAAAGGCTTTATGGCGCGTATGCACACTCTATGGTGCCAGAAACACCCAGAGGTTCAGCACGTTTCGCATCAGTCTTTACGAAATCAACGAGCCTACCTCTTGAAAAATGGATATGTACACTTTCTGAAAGATGGTAGCGATTTCAGGACATGGAGGAACATTAACATGCAGGTTCCTCCTAAGCCCCAAGATCTGGCTGAAATGTATGCCTCCCTTCGTGAGGATATCTCGAAGAAGTCCGACCTCTGGACCATCAATTGTTCAGTTTATGGTGCTGTGAGAGCATTGGCTGACTCAACTCGAAGGCTAAAACCGATGATGGATTAAAATACCAAAAGATGCTTGCATCTGACAATTTTGAGACGGGTAAATTGTTGAAATCAGTGGTTTTGATTAACTGCGTTGTGCAACGTCGCATGAGTCACGATTGGTTAGAAAAAAAAGTGAAAACAATTCTGAGGTTATCCTCACTGGGCTGTAAAACAGTTCTCAAAACATAAAAATATAAAATACTGACGATTTCTTTGCTTTCTGTAGACTCAATGAAAATGTTTTGTGGAAAACCCAGTGATGTTACGAAATTTTGAAATTATAATTTCTTATCAGATCAATATTATTCTGTAAACTCTAAAACCTCAATGTGTTACAAACTGTCTAAAAAGTACGTAAAAAATCATTGTCGAAGAATCGCAAAATAAATCAAGTTTGATAAACCCGCTTCAATATTTTTTGCAGCACACTTATAGATTTCTCAAATTTCATTCAATTCCCATTTCTGGTAAAGATTTTCTCCCTTTTCCAAGTTCATAAACCTTGCTTAGAATTTAGTATGTTTAGGTTATCACAGACCCCTATTGTTATAAGTACTGTCTAAAAAGCACGTAAACCAAAAATTAATATTCATTAATAGCAACAGTTGTATGGATTGTGTCAAAACTTGAAATTCAAAATGGTGCACAAGTTGATAATAAACAAAATCAGAATTTTTGAGGCCAAACAAGTTTTATTACAAAAAGTTATTCAGGTTATTCACTTTCGAGAAAATAAATGTGTAGGTTGGCAATCCAAAAGTGACACCTAAAGTTGGAGCAGGCTCGGCTGAGGATTGCGAAAAAAATTCAATTTTGAGAAATAATCAAGGATGGAATCAATTATTTATTCGCATTGTACACTATTATAGAGTTTCCTAATTAAATTTCACATAACTAACAGTTTCGATTCTCTCTTTCTCTTACTGAATGTTCAGAAAATTTTGTAAGTTTTGAGGTCATGATACACTTATAGGAGGCTAAAATACCTCTAAACTTTTTTCTTACTTTTACAAAAACAACAGGTTCCCTCAGTTCAGTCTGCATGGAGAATTGTTGCAAGAGATCGTTGTGTAAATACAGAAATATGTCAACGTAAATATATTATATTAAGGCTGATGGAGCGGTGTCAAAAAATGGCGAAATATGTGAAGCACTTAAACTTTCAATGCTAAAAATTTCGGGTTCCGGAATTGGTCCGAATTTATCCGAAATCAATCCGATTCACGATTTTTTCTGAAACGTGTCCGATCTAATCCGAAAACTGTACGAAAACAGTCAGAAATTTGTCTGGCTATGTCCGGAATCTGTCTGAACCATAAATTTCGACTCCGGAAAGAGTCTGATTTGATCCGAAATTATTCAGGAATTCAAAACCTGCAATGATTTTATTCAAACTAAAAATGGAGGAAAATAGTCCGGTCTAATCCGAAACTTATCCGCACGTAAATTTCCACTCGCGGAAGAATCCGACTTGATCCGAAATTAGTCTGGAACTCAGTACCTGAAATTATTATTGTTAATGTAAAACCGGAAAATCGTCCGCTCAAATCCGAAATTCGTCCGGTCAAAGACATCAACTGCGGAAGCAGTCCTATTCTATCAAAAATTTATCCGCAAGTTTAAGTTACCATTCGGTGAAATTAAAGCAAGAACGGTAAATCGTCGAATGAAATCCAAAATCTGTCCGGTCTAAAACATCAACTCCAAAAAGAGTCCGATTCTATCCGATATTAATCCGCAAGCTTCAAACGTCATTCAGTGAAATTAAAGTGAAAACGGAAAATCGTCCGCTCAAATCCGAAATCTGTCCGGTCAGAAACATCGAATCCGGAAATAGTCCGATTCTATCCGAAATTAATCCGCAGGTTTAAGTTGTCATTCGTTGAAATCAAAGTGAAAACGGAAAATCGTTCGATTAATCCAGAAATCTGTCCGGTCAAAAACATCGACTTCAAAAATAGTCCGATTCTATCCGAAATTGATACGCAGGCTTAAGTTGTCATTCGGTGAAATTAAAGTGAAAACGGAAAATCATCGGATTAAATCCGAAATCTCTCCGGTCTGAAACATCAACTCCGGAAATAGTCCGACTCCATCCGAAATTAATCCGCAGGTTTTAATTGTCATTCGGTGAAATTAGAGTAAAAACGGAAAATCGTCCGCTTAAATCCGAAATTGGTCCGGTCAAAAACATCGACTCCGGAAGCAGTCCGATTCTATCCAAAATTTATCCGCAGATTTAAGTTGTTATTTGGTGAAATTCAAGTGAAAACGGAAAATCGTTTGATTAAATCAGGAATCTGTCCGGTCAAAAACATCGACTCCGGATAATAGTCCGATTCTATCCGAAATCAATCCGCAGGTTTAAGTTATCATTCAGTAAAATTAAATCAAAAACGGAAAATCATTCGGTTAAATTCACAATATGATCGCAAGTTAAACTCAACGTAATTAGGTTTAAGATAAAGTATACATTTCTCCGGTAGTGCCTATTTTTGTGGTTGAAAAACATTCTTTATTGTAAAATATTCGAAAAAAATGTCTAAAATGGAAAGTGACGTAGGTAAGATATATGAAAAAATAGACTTTTATACAAGTTTTCTGATTGTTTCATTATTACAGTAAGATATTGCATGTAAAAATTCTATATAAAGTAGGGAATATGTACATTTTTTCCATTGTTGTTCAACGTTCGAGATAGCTTTTAGTTAAACGTATCGAATTATGTACAGTTTTGGCGTTATAGTCATATTTCATTATATACATTTATTGAATTTCAAGTAGTAGTGTTGAGAAAAATAATGTAAAGAAATACACTTTTTTCTATGTTTTTTTATTATTCGAATACTTTTTAGTTAAGTGAATAGACATATTTACAATTTGGTGTGTTAGCAGTCTTTTAATATCAAGATTTATTGAACACCAACTCTTTAGCAGTGTTGACGTAAATCTAATAGCGAAATGCAATAGAAAAATAAATTTTTGTCTATTTTCCTTTACTATTCGAGATATTTTTTAAGGGAGCGGACATAAGTATTTACAGTTTGCCGTTTTAGCTCTCTTATAATATTAAGAATTATTGAATTTCAACTCTGTTAGGTAGTGTTGAGAGATACATATCATTTCCTTCATTGATGATGACGCATTTGTCACTAATTTGCAAAAGTAGTATGAGTCTTTTTTCGTCTTCTTGTTCAAGCATTATATTTTCTGAAGGAAAGTTGAAGGGTTGCAGTACAGAACAAGCTAACCAACATTCTTTCGAAAATGGGCTTTTTGCATAAAAAAAAATCATGAAAAATCTAATACATATTTTGTTAAAAGGATTTGTTCGAAATCTCATTTTTAATATAGTAAAATAAAAATATTGGTGATTCAAACCAGATAGCTGACTCTTTACTTGTCTCTCATCTTCTTTTTTTTTTTAATTTCCTAACCTCTTATATTTCCATTTTCTACAAAAAGCCACTTCTATCATTTTTTTACTTAACTTTTTGCCGTAAAATCAGAAACGATATTTCTTGAAATTATCATTATTTATTTATAAATAAACATATACCTTTCTTCTCTTTATACAACTTTCAGCGAAAACTCGTACGTTACAATAGATGTTTAGTCTCTATCCAAAGACGATTTCCAAAACCCATGGAATTTGAACGTCCAGATTTTGAATGATTTACTCAGATTTGGTTAACTTTTTCTAATCAAACTCATCTTTTCTCAATTGAGCAACTCATCATCTCAGAAGTAAGTTTTTATTTTTTGTTTAAACTGAAAAACGTACTTTTTATCGTTATTCGCAACCGAGCCTTTTCCAGTTTTAAGTTCTTGACACTTTGAGATTGTAAACTTCCACATTCTGTTTCTCGAAACTGGATTTTTTTTAAATCATACATTTTTGGTCTTAATTCAGAAACACTTCAGCTCGGGAGTAAAAATTTTGTTTTATCTTTAAATGGTGATTTAGATTTTACAGAATGTTATTTCGCTCTCCTGAAAAATTCCGATTTTGTTGGTTATCTAGTTCTGTACTGTAACCCTTCAGTTATGAGTGTTGCACTCGGTGCATGGAGAATCTCAAGTATCACAAGTTACGATGAACTTCTCTACTGCATAGTAGGGCATATCGAAGAAAAGAAATATTTAGCTTTCGTTTTTGGGTAGGGCATCAGAAAAAAACCTCCAAAGCGATAATGAAACTTCGAAAACAGAACAAAATAATGAGAATTTCGATAACGAAGAGGATAGTAACACGGAAAATGATGAGGATACTAATAAGCTTTTGAACAAGGATAAAAATAATATTATGGTTCCGATAGACAATGAATCTGTTCATGAAAGTGAATCTACTGCTCTCTTGACAGAAAAAAGCAGTTTATGGGAATGATGATGGATTTGATGACGATGTGGAAGGAGGAGCAGTTGATGGAAAGGATGATAGAATTGACGATGATTTAGAAATAGAAGCAAATGGTGATGGAATTGACGATGATGTGGGAGGAACAGATGATGGGAATGATGATGGAATTGACGATGATGTGGAAGCAAGATCAGTGGACGGGCATGATAATAATTGATTTAAATAGTTTTCATTTTACTGTTCTCTAAACTGTATGCTATTATTGTACCTAATATTTTTACTATTTAACATACTTCGTTAATTAGTGTTCTCATTTTTTTCTTAAACTGCATTAAAAATGTAATCAAATATGACTTCTCGTACAACTTTTCAACATCCTCTTTTCGCTACTTTTAAAATTAAATACTCTATGACTGTATCTAATTTTATTTTTTGAATTCAGTTTGTTGTACCGGATAAGATTAGGATGTATTGCGTTCGCGAATAACAAAAAATATTGGGCAAAGGCGGATAAGATTCAAATTGATCGCATTTGTCAAAAAGGAAAAATTTGTCACTTCACCGGGTGAGATCCGGATTAATCGCATTCCTCAAATCATACAAATTTTGGACTTAACCGGATTAATCGCATCCGCCAGACCGTAAAAAAGGGACATGAATGGATACAATCCGGATTAATCGCATCCGAAAGACCGTACAAAACGTGGACATGGCCGGACACGACCGGACACAACTCAACTAATCGCATTTGCCAGACCGTGAAATACACGGACATGGCCGGACACAATCCGGATTCATCACATCTGACAAACCGTACAAAACACGGACATGACCGGACACAATCCCGATTGAACGCATCTATCAGACCGTATGACACACGGGCTCGACCGGACATAATTCGGATTTATCGCATCCGGCAGACCGAACAAAGGACGGATTTGACCGGACACAATTCGGACTAATCGCATCCGCCATACCGTATACATAACCCTGCTAAAAATTTCAGATACGTTTCGGATTCCGCAATTAAAAAATTAAATATGACTCGGGGCACCAAACATTTCCTCACAAGAGCTAAAACTTTTCTTGGTTAGTATATGAGGACCGTTTCGACCAATAGACTCAGCGTGCGATATTCTGCGTTAGTGAAGTGCGTTATATGCAGTAGTGTTGAGTCAAGCTATATAAATAGGTGAACGTTCGTCAAATGAATCAGGAATTCGTTTCTCGTGTGTAAACTGCTTATATAACCCTTTTATATAAAATTTATGCGGTCCGTTAGACCGCATAGAAAACGGACATGATCGGATAGAATCCGGATTGATCGAATCCGTCAGACCGTACAACTTTCGGATTCTAACGGACAATATTCAGATTTATTATTGTTTTCGTGCTACTTCATCCGGATAATTTTCAAATACAACCGGATAGAATCCGCATGACAAAAAACGGATGACGTCCTGGCCAATACCGGGCAAATTTCGGGATCGGGAATTTGTCCTGAATTTTTAGTAGGGAACGGACTCAACTGGACCGAAGCCAGGCTGATCGCATGCGTCGACAGTACAAAACACAGACACGATTCTGCCGAATGATATTCGAGTTTATTTCCGTGCTCCTTCTGCCGGAAAAATTTCGGACACGACCGCATAGAATTCGGAGGACAAAAACCGGATCACTTTTCGGAAAATTTCGGACAAATTTCCGGATCCGGGATTTTTCCGAAATTTGTCCGGAATTTTTAGCAGGGTTAACACTAAGATTCGACAAATCGGGATTAAGGTTTTAAAAACGAGCTTTAACATTTGTTTAGACCCCGGAAGGGGTTTAGCGATGGCATGACATTGGGTAAGTCTCCAGTTTTTCGAAAATACTACGGTAACTGCTAAAAAGTGAGAGTGATGAAGTGTAGCAACGACGTGAAGTGTGAATCCTAACTGGCGCAGGATGATAGCTCATAGTGCTGATAGCTTGACCGTACTGGTTCCTACTACGAAAATGTACTGTCAGTAAAAGTCGTATTTGGCTTGGTGAGAATTTCAAATTTGAGTAAAAAATTAAATTTCTGATTTTCTTTTTTTTTTGTTTATTGAAAAGTCCGAATGATTCTCGAATGCAATAGTATCACTGGATTTAATTATTAAGTTTTGTAAATACAAGAACGTTGTACCAGATAGAATTGTTGAGTACCTTCTGTTTCCTTCTCAAAACTTGAAACTCGATATCACATTGTACGTGGATAATAGTTTGTAAAAAGTAAGCGCCGGTAATATAGATATTTGCTTATTTGTTGCAAATTTTTCTTGCAAAAAATTGTTGCTAGGTTCGAAATCTGCTGCTTCGAATGACTTCAGTTTTATTTAATTTGTACATTGAATCTCTCTGAGTGCACTATCTGGATATCTAAGAATAATAAATCTTTGCGAATAAGGTCGATGATTTCAAAATGTCTCCAAAGGTTTGCAGATTTTGATATTTTCGATAAGAAATTTACATTTCTGCTTCAAGAGATTTCAATAATAATTTTCTCTTTAGTTATAGCAAACCTTTGTGAGTTTTCTGACTGTGTGATGTGTCTGAGTGCGCCTTGCTGAGGGCGTTTCAGATTCTGGGAATGCAATAGTATATTGTGCTACAAGTTGAAAAAGCGAGAGATTTAAAACGAGTGTGAAGTTAGCTACCCGAGCGGAGCGAGGGTGGCTATCACACGAGTTTTAAATCGTCGCTTTTTCAATGTGTGGCACACGATACTTTTTCTATAATTTGTTAAAAAGTGCTAGTTTTTGTTTACCTGTTTTTTGTGTAAAAAGAAGGCGATTTTTTGTCGATTGACGCAACAATGGCAATGGCAATTATCAAAACCATGGCAATAATATGGCAGTAATAATAAGCTGGTTCTCACAATTGAATAGTTGGCCCATAAAGTTGAGGGCTTCAAAACTTCCGATTTTTCGTGAAAAAAACCAAGCACAGTATTTTCGGAGAAACTGACGGTGTTTTTTTGATTTCGCCAAGTGACAAAAGTACATACAAAATACACAACTCGAGACTTTTCAGGAAATTGCTTTTAGGTTAGGGACGACAGTCGAAAAATAGAATGAAGTTGGCTGTGCACGATGCACGAGTCCACCCGAGGCAGCACGAACCCACCCGAAATAACATTTACTTTTTCCACTGTGCCTCACTTTTATCACTGTCAATTTACTTTTTCCACTGCATCTGTCCACTTTTGTCACTGTTGCCCGGAAAGGTCGGCATTGCGCATGCGCCACGTCATCGAGCAAAAATCGGTAACTTTTTACACCAAAAACAGGTGGAAAAACTGGCACTTTTTCGCGAATTATAGAAAAAC
>CAKNYM010051279.1:0-15680 GCA_932195095.1 Andricus curvator
AGGAGAGACATCCTTACCTGTTGGCAAAGAAGCTCACCGGCGCGAAGAGGATTCATGCAGAGGTTACATGACCGTTGGGTCAATATGCACCCGGAATATGCTCATCAAACGCCTCAGTATTTAAGAGAACAGGTATCCTTTTTGCGAAAAAACGGATATGAAGCTCTTTATCAACAAGAAGAAGAGCAACATCCTCCATCGAACATTCCACCCGTTCCAGCAAGACCACCTTTGCAGATAGCCGATAATGCTAACATGAGAAGTAGGAGATCTATCCACCAAAAAGTCTTTCTCAGGATGGACAAATTAGCTGAAGCTAATACTGCTCTCCCCGATTTGCTCCCCGAAGATGTTAATCTCTGGAATCTGAACTGTGTTGTTTACGAGAAGGCGGTGTCCTTGCTTAGCGACAGTAGAAGTAACGAAACTTCATTACGTCTGAGTAAGACTCGCGAGCGTATTGCACAGCTTCAATTCAAAATTGAAACGGCAAGACGGCAGGCATCAAATATTCAGTGCGTGATTAGCTACATAACATTAAATAAAAAATCCATTCCAAAAGTTAGGGCACTTGCTCGAAACTTGAGGAAAGCAAATCACACGCTGAACAAGTGTAAACTGTTGACCATCAAGCAGCACTGGACGCGAAAAATAAGATCTCTTTCAACAGCGAAACAGCGCCTTGAACGGCGAGTAAAGTGGATTCAGGAAAATTCCACCTTTTCTACTCATCCTGCCCGTCTGTTCAATAAAACGTCACGTGCCGTTAAAAATCCGCCTAGTCGAGAAGAGATTCAAGTCTTCTGGGAACAAGTATATGGAGATACTTATCAGCTAAATGAAGACGCTTCAGATATATCACTCTTTCATAACTTTTGCCAAAGGCAAAGGTTACAAGGTCCAGAGGAAGAGTGTCCACTAATTACTGCTGAAGAAGTGAAGAAAGTTATCGCTAGAACTAAGAACTTTTCAGCGCCAGGGCCAGATAAAATCAACAACTTTTGGTGGAAGAAGTTTACTTCTACGCACCAACATCTAGCTCGTATATTTACTACTTTCTTAAACGGAGAACAACCCGTCCCGCAGTGGCTAGTGGAAGGACGCACGGTATTGATTCCTAACACAGGAGATTTGTCAAGTCCAAAGAACTACAGGCCCATAGCTTGTTTAAACACCAGCTACAAGCTATTCACTGGCATCCTCAAAGAGAGGATATTAACATCTATCGAGCCGGTATGGAGTGCAATAGTTGAACAACGTGGATGCAAGAGAGGTCTGGCAGGTTGCAGGGAGAACCTGTTAATAGACAGGTGTATCACCCAGGACTCGATCAGGTATCGACGCAATCTGTCCATGGCTTGGATTGACTACCGTAAGGCATTCGATAACACGAACCATGAGCTACTGATTAAGCTCATTGAATGCATGGAGGTGCATCCAAAAATAGTGAGATGCATAAAAGAGCTTATGCTCTTGTGGCGGACAAGATTTGTCATAACATCTGACAAAAGACAAGTGACTACAAGCTATATCACATATAAGAGGGGAGTCCTCCAAGGAGACTCTCTAAGTCCGATACTTTTCTGCATCTCCCTCTTGCCTCTATCTATTGTGCTCCGAAGCAAAAGCTCTGGATACCTATGTGGCCCGCCGAACAAAAGAGAATATAAGGTCAACCACCTTTTATACATGGACGACCTTAAACTCTTTGCTTCCTCGAAAGAGGACCTTAACATCCTTGTGGAGGCGGTAAATAGGTACTCTAAAGCGATTGGCATGAGCTTCGGACTGGACAAGTGTGCCTGCGTCCACCTACACCAAGGAAGACTAGAAACTACATCATCGGGTCACGATCAGGATGTTCAACTCATCGGCGGAAATACCATTCAACATCTTGGTATTGGAGAAACATATACATATCTTGGAATACCGCAAGCGGAAACCCATGATGTGCTTGCGTTAAAAACGGCCCTTGGAAAAAGGTATCGCCGAATTCTCAGAAAAATTTGGGCTTCCGAATTATCTGGAAAGAATAAGATCCAGGCGACCAATATGCTGGCCGTTCCCATACTGCTCTACACGTTTGGTGCAGTAAAATGGAACGTCGATGAGTTGAAGCAACTTGACCGAAGCACACGCAAGATGATGACAATCCATCGAAGTCATCATCCTAGATCTTCCGTACCTCGAATATACCTCCCTCGAGATAAAGGGGGTAGAGGCTTGCTGAGCTTAGAGTGTCTTCATCGCAGAACCGTTCTGGCTACAGCCTGCTCAGTTCTAAATAGCACAGATTTTCTTATGCGACTAGTACATCAACATGAAGTCGTCAATGCTGCGGCGTTTCTATATCGTGCCGCAGATAGGGCCGCAAAGGAGCTTGGCCTCCCATTTGATTCCAGCGACACTACACATGGCCTAGCATCACTAACACCTTTGGTGCTCAAAAGTCGTATAGAGGAAGCAGAACATACGCTTCTACTAAGAGAACATGCTGACAAGCCCCTTCATGGTAAATTCTACGGCATTATACGTAGAGAAGAGCTCTCGATGGGTCTATCCAACATGTTTCTCAAGTCTGCTGGATTAAAATCGGAGACTGAGGGATTTCTTTTTGCCTGTCAAGATGGCGTTATAGACACCTTAGTTTACCGCGAGCGCATAATGAATATACCTGTAGGCGATACCAACTTCCGAGCGTGCAAGCAAGAGCCAGAAACACTTGGACATGTTCTCAGTGGATGCTCAAAATATGCACGATACGGGTACATAGAGAGACACAATGCGGCTCTAAAAGTGTTATATTACCATCTGAGGCACTTCTATGGTGTTGATCTATTGCCCGTCTTGCCATACGCCCACGGGGAACTCGAGTCCGTTGTGAAGAATGATCAGTGTAAGATCTACTGGAATTTCTCATTCTCGACCACTCAACGTATCAGTGCTACGAAGCCTGATATTGTCCTCCAAGATCTGAAGAACAAGATCATTTACGTGATTGAATTCTCGGCACCAGCCGATGGTAATAACACGGCAAAGGAGGCAGAAAAACGGGCGAAATATCAAGCACTTCTTTTCGAGCTAAGCAGGCTCTACCAAGGCTTCAAAGTCCATCTTGTAGTTCTCATAATCGGCTGTCTTGGAGGTAAGAAAGCTTCATTTATTAGCCAACTCAACAAGATTCCGGCTTGCCAGCGTCAGGCTCATTCCATCGCGAACCGGATGCAAAAGGCTGTTCTTCTGGGATCACTTCATCTGGTCCGTCAACACTGTTCCTCATAACATTCCACAAAGATTGGTAGCTCTAAAAAAGTATCCAGAGGTGAAATTTCATCTCCAACTGTCCCGTCTGCCGCGTAAGATCATCCGCGGCTAGAGACCTGACTCCAAGGAACAGTATTGCCCGATGTTTTCTCGCGTAAATTTCCCGCTCTTGCTTACCTTCTAGGACAGAAGGAGCAGAAGCGGATGACGTACACGTTCCAGTTGCGTCGGGATTGGTTGCTTTTAAAGAACCATGATCGTAGCTTCCGGAGCCTACAACTTCTCTAATAATCTGTAGGTTAATAATTCTACAAAATGAGCGATCTTCCAGGGCTTCCGTTTCCTCTTACCATAAAAATAGATTTTCCACGATTTGAAATAAACTCTTTGCTATTTACTTTCCTTTAATAGGATTACCCGTTTGGCACTGCCCTGTTCCCTTGCTTTCTCTTACTTCTTCCAATTTCTTCATCCACGTCACTCCCTGTCCATTACCATCCAAAATCCATCTTACACATTCATCCACACTCAACTGTCCATCTTTCTGTCCTGTACACCTCTCTAACACATGTGCCCATGACTCCATTTCGTATCCACATACTCTGCACAGATTGTCCTCTTCACCCATCTAATATCTATAAGCACTTACTCCTTCTCCCATTCTAAACCGTACCACCCTATTCCATTTGTCTTCCTTTTTTATTTTTTGCAAATATTCTGGTTCCGTCAACCCTTTGACCATCATATACCATCTATTGTACCTCGAATCCATAATCTTTCTCCATCTCTCTTCTCCTTGTCTTACTAATAGCTCTAATTCTATGCTCTACCAATCCAGCACCCCTTCTTGTATATCACAAACCCTCCTCATTTTTTTCCTTTCTTCCTCCCATTTCGATTTTCCCAAATTGCCTCTCGTCTCCTTGTTCCGAACTTCCTCCAAGCATACTTGTTCTATTCTGCTCCCCTCTCCCCTTTCCAACTTCTCTTCTTACCTCCAGCCTCTTAATTTGTCTAATTACCATTTTTCCCATCCTAGTTCTTCCCTTAACATGTAGATAGATAGATAGATAAACGTTTATTCTTTAGCCTGCTGGCCTTAAAAAATTGACTTGCTTACACATCCATTTTTTTACAGAATTTTCTTAAAACTAACCCTTAAAACTAACATCCTTCCACACCTTATCTCTAACTCCGCTCGCTCTTATCGCATTGCCTTCCTCGGTTCGCCTCGCCTCGCTCGCATGGCCCTACTTTCTTGCTTTGCCTCGCATTACCAAACTCTGTCTCGGCGGCTATTACCTAATACTTATCTAATATTTACAATATTTACATTTACTTATATTTACTTCCTCATCTATTTACAATCTTTCCTTCTCCATTCCTCTTCCTCCTTCCTTCTCTTCTTCTCCATCTTACCCAAAACTCCCTTCACCCATGCTACTGCCCTTTTGTCCCCCCTTTCATGCATCAATACCTCCATGCTTATCTCACTCCTTTCCACCTCTACGCACTCCTCCAACCAGTGCTCCACTCTTGCCTCCCCCTTCCCACATAGTTCACACATCCTCTTTTCCCTAGCGAGCCAGAACCTATTGAAACCCGTCATGCACCCACATCTCATCCTCGCTATAAGCTCCTGACTTCCTTTCTCTCCTTTCTCACACAAATATTGCGCTCTGGCCCTTGGCATAATCCACACATAGTTTCCATTGAACCTTGTCTCTCTTATTCTCTATTCCCCTGCTGTCTTATCTCTCTCCATGCTGTTTTTCTTAACCAAGTCATATACCTTCCTTCCTCATGCATCCTTCTCACCTGATCGATCTGCAGTCCATTCGTTCTAAAATACCTTTCTCTTTCAACCTCCATCTTCCCACCCCCTCTCCTGTTCTCCTTCTTCCTCCAACACTCCCTAACCAGCCCTGCTAGAATCCCTACACTCGTTCTCCCCGTCGCCCTCCTGACTATATAATTAGGCGTGTTCCTTGCCAGCCCCAATGTCCACTTTACATATCTCTCCTCTATCCTATTTACCTCTTCGCTTTCCTTCCACCCCCCACACCTCTACTCCATACAATAGCACACTCATCACTAGTGAGTCAAATAATTTCATTCTCCTTCCAAAATCATCTGCGAATAACTTCTTTCCCAACCACCACACCTGCCTCATCACCACATTTGCCCTCCTCACTCTCTCTTTTATGTGACCATCCACTCCGCCATTCCTTCGAAACAAGAAGCCCAGGTACACAAACTCTTTCACCGCCTGCACCGCCTTTCCCTTCCACTTCCACTCCCCTTCCTTATCCCTTCCACCTCCTTTTCTGAAAACCATAATCTTGGATTTTTCCGCATTCAGTTCTAACCTGTTCTTATCCAGGTATCTTCTCAACCTCTTCATCATTTCCTTTAAGGCCTCCTCGCTTTTTGCCAACAACACTATGTCATCTGCATACGCTAGCGACCAGATTCTAACCCCTCCTATCCAGACTCCTCCTACCACTCCGGCCTCCAGCTTACTTTCCATATCCGCAATTAAAATCGCAAAAAGCGTTGGGCTAAGCGGACACCCTTGTCTTAACCCCCTATCCATCCAGAATCCCTCCGAAATCCCCTGTCCTCCTCTTACCTTATCTTTGGTCTCTTCATATATCTCCCTTACCCTCTCGATCAGGCCTCTCTCCACTATCCTCTCCTCTATCGCTTCCCACAACCTCTCCCTATCCACCGACGGAAACGCGCCTTTTAGATCCACAAAAAACGCGTACAGTCTCGACCCCTTCTTCGCTAATTCTCTATCCACCACGTGCTGCAGAACGTAGATATTGTCGATAGTACTCCTACCTACCCTAAAGCCCGCCTGCGTCTCTGGCAATATTCCTTTCCCCTCGACATCCTTCCGCAGCCTCTCCGCCACCACCATCGCGTATACTTTATACGCCGTATTCATTAGCGTAATCCCCCTATAATATTCCTGCGTATCCCTATCTCCTTTCTTATACAGAGGCACTATTAACCCTTCTCTCCACCCTCATGGGAATCCCTCCCCCCTCCATACTTTCTTCACTACCTCCTTCAGCCTCTCCCTAACCTCTTGTGTACTAAACAGCCATGCTTCGTTCTCTAGCCCATCCAGCCTTGCTGATTTTGACCTTCTTAATTTCCTTATCTGTTTCTCCATCTCCTCGTCATTCAACTCCTCCATCTCTGCCTCGCCCGTTCTTCTACTCCCATCATCTCTCTTCCTTGAATCTGAGCCCTGAAATGATTCTTTAAAAAACTCCCTCCACTCCTCACTCCCTATCTTCTCGCTGATCCCTACTCTACGCTTCGTAAACCTATTTATTATCTTCCAGACGTCCCCTTCTGTCTTAACATTTCCTAACTCCTCCGCCAGCTCTTTCTCCTTTTCCTGTTCTTTCTTCTTACACATCAACCTAAACCCCTTTCTCATTTCTACGTACTCCTCCCTTTTCGCAGTACCCTCTTTCCACTTCTTATACTTCCTCTTCACCTTCCTTTTCATCTTTTTACAATCCCTATCCCACGACGGCTTCATAATTGAAGGGTAGAAATGCAGAAGGAGTCAAGCGCCATTTTTCACTTTTTTCAGGAGAGACTAAAAACATGTTGTAAATTCTGCAGGACCATTTAAGAAAAAAATAAGAAAGTACTTTCGAGATACTTTCATGCTCTATCAAACTAAAAAAAGTTTGCTTGCAAAAAGCTATCCCGTTTCGAGAAAATTAATGAAACAGGTCACGTTTCGAGGTTAGATTTCGGATCCGTATCGACTTTTAACATCTTTCAACATTAATTGTGGAGTCAGTTTGCAGTTTAAGAAAAAACTAAAAATTTAAATTCTAGCTATTGAATGGACGAATTGATTTCCAAGAAGTTTGTTTAAAAAAATAACACAGTTTCGAGAAAATTGAAAATCCAATTATGACTTCGAAATAGCGTAAAACTGACATTTCAACTTCAAATGACGATACCAGCAATAATTTTGCATATTTCCAAAAAATGAGAAATTGGGTTTTAGCTTATTTAGTACTGAATGGAAGGACTCAATAGTAATTAAAAATAATTAACCAGCGGCGAGAAAAATGAAATTGGATTTTTTACTTTGTGGTTAGAAAAGCTTCTCGGACAACTTTAAACGGCAATAATTACTGCGATTATTATTATTTTCCTTATATTGGGTTTCTTCTTGTAACATTATGTCCGTTGAAACTAGAAGTAAGCAATTTATTATTTTATCCTATCGTACATTGTACTATATCAATATTTTCAGAATGTGATTAATTCAAGATATTCAAGGAAAATGTTTGTTGAACTTTTTATTATAAAATCGTAGAAAAAATATTATAAAACGGGGTAACCATCATCAGCATATGGATCGTTATGCATATTTTAATGCCCCTGAATAATTTCTATATATTGCCGCTGCGCCCAAGGAGGCATAAAAGGCAAAATTTCCACCAAGTGGCATTGTTTTTAATTTAAAAAAAACACAAACTTTTACTGTAAACACAAAAACACACGAGACAAACACACGCGTCCTTTCGTCTGCTACGATCGTGATTTCTCAATACTGCGCAGGCGCGATGATCGATCGGGATCAAGTACACTTTGGCGCTTGACCCCTCTAGCTGTTCTTTTTTTAGTGGGAATTTTGAAAAATGATGCCCCAAAAAAATCCTTTGGCAGGCATGTGTATTAGAATTTATCTGATTTTTTGAGCTAATAAACCCGATTTCGAAAATTTGGCGCTTGACTCCTTCTGCATTTCTACCCTTTAATTCCTTTTTTCTGCTTTTTGAATACCTTCTTTTGCACGCACCCTTTCTCTTTTAAATCCTCCCATATCTCTTCCACCATCTCCCCTTCGAAGCGTACCTTCCCTAACTGCTCCTTATACTTCTCTATCGCCTCCCTCGTCCAGCTAACCCTCTCCCCCGTCGACACTTCTTCCCCACCTTACCTTCCCCCGTTCTCACCCCTTATCCACAACCCTAATGGCTGATGGTCTGACTCTACCCTCCCTTCTACTGCGAATCTCTCCATCTCCTCCCACCCTTGCATATTCATGACTACATAGTCTATCACCGATACCCCCACCTTACCTACATATGTGTATTCTCCCTCTTCGTCCCCAGTTGCCATACCATTTGCCACCGCCCAGCCTCAATCCTCCATCCAGTCCCTTAGAATCTCCCCCTCCTTATTTATTAACCTATCCTTCAAATTGCTTTCGAAGCTCTCCCATTCCCTGTAAAGGCCCCCTTCCCTCCCCATCCTCGCGTTAAAGTCCCCATCCTGTACCACAATACCGTCCTCTCTTTCACCTAACAGGTCTTCCACCCTTTCTTTAATTCGTTCCATCCCATCCTTATTGTACACTGTCACAAACTTACCCGTTACCCCTCCTATCTTTACTTTCCTCATTTGCACTCCCGCCCCCTCATCCTCTGCGTGAGCTTCTTCCTCTAATCCATCTCTAACCCCCACTAGCCCTTCCCATCTTCTTCACTCTGACCGCCTCCTGGAGTCTCCACCTATACCCCCTTGGCAGCTTTGGCTCTATTCTATCCCATTCCTTTCTTTCCACCCACGTCTCTACCAGTCCTACCACATCAAATTCCTGGATATACCTCCAGAACTCCTCATCCTTCTTCTTTACCCCTGCTACGTTCCAGTAAAGCACAACTCCTCTACCCTGCATTACCCCTACCCACCTACTTCCTACAAAACGAATTCCCCTGCACTTCCTTCAACACCTCTTTCTCCTCGTCCCACACCCACATTTTCTCGTCTATTTTTATTTTCCGATATCCTACCTTCGCCGATCTCCCTTCACTTCTCTCCCTCCTAGCCCTGTCGTACAGCATTCTCTGTACATCCCTTTCCTTTCTCGTCAAATCTTGATCGATAAAAACTTCCTTATCCTTTATCCTATTATTATTTCGCATTACCCCGAACTTTTCTTCCCAGCTCTCCAACTCCACAACCGCCACTTCCTTCTCCTTTCTCCCCTCCAACTTAACTTTCCCTACCCTGCCTTTATTTCACCCTATGCTCTGTAGCAGCGCTTCCACGCCCTCCCTTTCTTCCCCGCTCTTCATCTTCAACCCTCTTATCACAATATTATTTCTCCTGTCTGCCTTCTCCTTTCTCTCCATTCTCAACTCCATTGCCCTTATCCTTTCCCTATCCGCCCTCTCCTCCTTTTCATTCCTACGCTCTCCCACTTTCTCTTCTATCATATTCCCTACCCTCTCCCAAATACCTTTCATCTCGCCCCCGCTACGCCCGTCTCCTATTTCCATTTCCGTCCTGCCCTCCACCTTCCCAAGCCTTTTTTCCGGCCTTTCTTTTCACACCCTAATCTCCTCTTCCATCTGTTTTATTTTAACTTCTTTTTCTTTTCTCTCCCTCTCTAGCCCATCTACTCTTTCTCTCTCAGCTCTTTCACCTCCTTTTTCCAATTTTCATCTCTGATTCTCAAGTCCTCCCTCATGCCTTCCATCTGCTCCTTGGTCCCCCTTACGTCCTCCCTCAACCCCCTGATCTCGCCTAACAACATCCCGCGAGCCTCCTTTTCCAACATCCCCTCCATTTTTTTGGGGGGTGACCTAGGTATTATCCCGCTTTTTTTAAACGGGCTCTCGACCTCGCTTTTCTTAGGACTCTCTTGACTGTCTCTCTTCCTTTTCAAGAGATCCTCCCCGTCACTTGCGCTCGATGCTCTCTCCCTTACCTTTTCGCTTCCTGCGTTGCCACCTTCCCGATTTCTCCCTCTCCCCGACGCACCGCTCGACACCGGGCGACGCGTTGTTGGCCGTCGTGGCTGGTGGAAAATTCCCTCCCCGTCAGTTTCACTACCAGCACTGCCAGAACTCTCGCTGCCCACCTCCCGCTCTGCCGCCGGTAACTGGGACCTATCCATGCAGTAGCTTCGGAAACCGACAGATGTCTCTGCAAAATGTTGGCGTCTTTCGCCGCCAAATTTTCCTTCTTTTTTCCCCCTTTTTTTTCTTTAATTCCCCAGTCCCTGCAGACACCCCTTTCTCTCCCTTAGCATCCCCTAACTCTGCGAGAACCACCCTTGACCCCTGGAAAGCCCAAGACTCCTGACCACTAACTCCCCCGATTACTTGCCAACCTAACCTCACTTGCCCTATCCAACTATATACCACCTCACACCCACGCTGAAACTCACTTTTTATCTCCTCACTCTCTCTGGAAGCTTCTGGGCGACCGGAGGGAGGCATCCGTTACAGCAAGGAAGATGGAGGGGTTCGGAGTGCCTTTGGTTGATCACAACGCTGCTTATCGGGTCGGGTCGCATCGGGCTGCCTAAGGTGGTCTTGTGGAGGGTAGGAGACATTCAGTGTCGAATACTACCCTTAACATGTATCCTTTGCAACTCCAACTAACCCCTATTACCCATCTCAGGAATCTCTCATGCATGCTTTCCACTTTTCTATGTTCCTTTCATCCCCAGACCTCCACTCCATAACCTCAAACCAAAAACGTAAGTAACAGAACTCCTCCACACTTTCCACTGTTTGTCCGTTCGTCTTCCAAACGTAACCTATTTTAGCCTTTCTACTTCTGAAGCATATCACCTTGGTCTTCCCTACGTTCACCGTCAGTTCTTTTAATCCCACATACTCTTCGAAAATTCTCATCATTAGGTTCATCCCCTTCTCATCGTCTGCTAACAGAACTACGTTGTCCGCGTATGCTGAGAGAGTATGGTTTGCTATTACCAAAAATCGTTCCCCCTTTCCCTTTCTCCTTTAGCTTCTCCTCTAAGTCTGCCAGCAGCATATTAAAGAGTAGCGGATGCAACGGGCACCCTTGCCTTAGACCTCTTCCTGTCCAGAAAACCTCTCCCTTCCCCCCTATCTTCAGCCTAATCCTGCTTTCAGTAAAAATTTCCTTTATTCTCTCCACCAACACTTCCTCTATTCCTCTCTCTTTCATTGCCTGTCATAGCTGCTTTAAAATCTACGATCAAGGCAACTAATTTCCCCCTTTTTCTCCTTGAATTTCTATTAACCAAGTAGTTGAGTACGTAAATGTTATCTATTGTCCCCATCCCTTTTCTAAATCCCGTCTGATTGTGTGGGATACTTTTTTTCTCTTCTATCTGACTCTCTAACCTTTTTTTCAGACTTTTTGCGTATATTTTATAACCCACTGGAATGAGAGTGATCCCTCTGTACTCCTCTACCTTCTTGCCCTCCCCTTTTTTGGCAAGCGGTACCACCAGCCCTGTCATCCACTCCTCCGGCCATCCTTCTCCTTTCCAGACCTTGTTGCAGATCTTCCACATCTCTTCCCTAACCCCTTCTCCTCCATACTTTATCGCTTCGTTCTCCATACCATCCTCTCCTGTAGCCTTGTTTCTTTTTAGTCTATCAATTGCCTCATCCACTTCTTCTCTTGTTATTTCGTCCCCTTCCTCCATTTCTCCCTGGACTATCCTTCTATTTTCCCCTTTGATCCTATTTTGTTCTCCCCCTAACAGATCCTTGAAATAATCAGTCCACTCACCCATTTATATTTCTTCATCCACGCCCTTCCTTCCTTCTCTTTCCCTATTTATCACATCCCAGATTCTACATTCTTTGATCGCTTTTTCTACTTCTTCCTTGTATTTCTCCTTTCCCCTTCGCTTTTTCCTTTCCAGCATCCTATCATTTTCTCTTTTTCTCCTGTTGTACTCCGCCTTCTCCATTTCTTCTTTCCTCCATTTTCTTACACTCTCTTTCATTCTCTCTTCACCCTCCCTACATTCCTCGTCCCACCAGCCTCTCTTTCCCTCTTCTCTTCCTTCTTTTGTACTTATCTCATCCCTTACCTTCTCAATCGACCCTTTCAACCTTTCAGTTAACGAGTATACTCCCTCCTCTTTTTCATACCTAACATTCTCCATTTCCACCATTTGTTTAAACTCTTTAAATGAATCTACCTCCCAGACTCCCATTTTCGTGTTTCTTTCTCCCCCTCTTTCTTTTCTCCCTCTGCCGCTCTTATGGATGCCACCTTTCAGTGTAGCTATTACTGGGAAGTGCTCGGACCCTATCTCATTCCCCACATTCATACTGCCTATCATATTCCTCATTCTTTCTTCCGCCAGGATGTAGTCTATTACTGTTTCTCCCTTACCTATAAATGTGATCTCTCCTTTCTCATCTCCTTTCATATTGCCATTACATATAAACCATCCTGTTTCTCCTATTACGTGTAGTAACCTCCTCCCCTCCCGGTCTGTCTCCCTATGTTTGGAACTCCTTATATAGGCCTCATTTTCTTTATCCCAAATCCCTTGCCCTTGCTCGCCAGTCCAGGCATTCAAGTCACCTCCTATCAAAACCAACTCTTTCTTCTTTTCTTCCATCCACCTTCTGATTACTCTCCAACCTTCCTCTTCCCGTCTTCTTCTATATACACAAACCACCGCTGTTTTGACTTTTCACATTATAATCCTTCTTACCATTGTTCCATCCTTTTCCTCCCTGTCCTCTTCTGTTGTCCCTTTTACTACCAATTCTTTTCTCACCCCTGAGACCATACCGCCCATCCCTCTACCTTTGACGTGTTCCTTTCTTGCTTCTTGCATTGTCCACACATAACCTTTAGGTAACATCCTTTTCATCCTCTTACAGTCCTTTTCATCCGCCCAGGTTTCACTCATCATAATCACATCCCACTTTTCTAACTCCCGCCAAAATCCTTTGTTCTTGTTCTTCAAGCCTGGCACATTCCAGTAAGCTATTTTAACGTTTTTCTCTTCCCTTCCCTCACCTATCCTCCTCACTTTTCTTCCGCCTTTCCGTTTGGAAACCCCTCTGTTTGATCTCTAAACTCTTTTGCATCTTCCTTTTTTCTACCTTTCTCAACTCTTTTTCCCTTTTTCCTTATTTCTTCTAATTCTTTGTCCCAGCACCATTCCTCCCCATTTATTCACAATCTGTCTCTCCCTATCCATACCATGCGCCCCATTTTCCTCTCTACCCATGCCGCCTGCTCTATTTGCCATCTCCTTTTCCTCTCCCTCCATATCAAATCCACTTCAATTCTTTCCCTTCTTCCTCTCAATAATTTTGTTTCCTCCATAATTTTCTTTTTCTCCTCCTCACTCCCTACTTTCACAGGAAACATTCCTTTTTTTCCTTCTTTCATCCATCCTATGCTCTTAAATCCTTCTACCCTTACCTGAACTCCAATATCTCTCAAAAGATTTTTGATTTCCGCTTCCCCTGTTTCACTCTCCACTTTCAATCCCTTAAGTACTATGTTACTTTTCCTCTTCGCCCTTTCTTCCCCTTCCAATCTTCTTTCAATCTCACTCAGTCTTTTCTTCAATCTTTCATTCTCCTTTTGCAAGTTATCACTCCTTTTTACTATTTCCGTACTCTCTTTTTTCTTCCCCATATGCTCATTCCTGATTTCTAAGTTGCTTACCAGTTCTTCCAACTGTTTTATCTCACTATTTCTCTGTTCGTCAACCTCTCTCTGTCTTTCCCCTATCTATTCATATCCCTATTCATACCATCCAGTCTCTTCCTTGTTTCCTCTCTAAACCCTTTTATGAGGGCTTCTAGTTTCTCAAACATCCCCCCATTCCCCCTATTACCAATAATAAATAAAAGCTTAATTAATTAAATAATTATTTAATTAAAACATCTTCATATCATTGAAATAATTAGATGATGAATTTATCATTTATGTTAATAATAATTATGAGTGTAATAATTATTGTTACATAATTATATTCACTCATATTTGTTCTAATTATAATTATTTACTAGATCTTCAATACTTCATGTATTATTATTGTTTTCTATTACGTATTTTCATTTAGCAGTGGAATTTCTTTTCATTCAATATAATGTAGATGTTATTCATACCAATCAAATTCTGTAAACTTAGCCATTTAATTTTCTCCGTGACCAAATTGCGAAATAAAAATACAATGTTCTCTTATTTTTATTTAGTTTATACGTAGTTCTTTCTTTTCGAAATTTTTGTTTATATAAGAATAACAAGAGATTATCTCATTTAAATTAAAGGACAACTATTGTTTATTTTTTTGCAAATTTCGATTCTAATTTTTTAGTAAATGTCTGAATTAACCATTCAACATGCATCATTTGAACTCTGAACACACTTTTTTCGAAGAATTTACTCAATTTTACTATTTCAAATTGTAACTTGTGCAAGGAAAATCATAAATACGGCTATGGTAAGTTGTAATATTCACAAAATAATAAAAAAAATGCGTTCAGAGTTCAAATGATGCATGTCAAATGATAAATTTAGCCATTTACTATTTTCCAAGACCAAATTGCAGAACAAAAATACAATGTTTTCTTCTTTTTATTCAGTTTAAGCTTATTTCTTTCTATTTGAATTTTTTTTACATAAGAATAACAAGAGATTATCTACTTTAAGTTAAAGGAAAATGGTTTATTTTTTTGTAAATTTTAATTTTCTAGTAAATGTTTAAATTAACCATTTTGCATGCATCATTTGAACTATGAACAAACTTTTTTCGTAGAAGTTATTCTATTTTGCTATTTCAAATTTTTCAAATGATGCATGTTAAGTACCGCTTCCATCCATTAACTTCTTTCCGTGACCGAATTGCAACATAAAAATAAAATGTTTATCTTCGAAACCTGTGTATACATGAACTTAAATTAAAAGGCTTTTCAAATATGTGACATAAAATCATTATTCTTATTATTTTGTAAAAGTATATTTCATTAATTAGATGAACATGAAAATAAAAATAAAATGTTAAATAGCCATTTACTGTGTTTCAGTACTCTATGGTTGGTTTTCTGTAATTGCCTAAAACGTGCCAGGCTTTCAAAAGAATAGCTAAGTATTGTTATAAATGCCTAAATGAACCAAGCACTTGGAGGTCAGGTATAGATTTCGTCCCAAATTCTTCTGAACGCCGGCAGTCCGATGCACTCGAACTCAGTCCCGCGGTCAGAATTGAGGGGCGTGGCCGTACTCGAACTCAGTCCCAAATTCAGTCCGGCAGCACTCTCTCCTACGTTCCTTCGTTCCCCCACCACTGGCAGCCCCTTCGTACCACCGTACAACCCAGCGGACACGTTCTGTAGATGTTACATAACAAAAAGGAAACATTCATACATAACAGTGTTACAATCGTGTGCCATAACATTTAAAGAACATAAAGGGCACACTGTTCTGTAACGCTGTTACTTTAAGGATACGTAACAGTTCTGGAATTCTGTAATGTAAACAATATAGAACAGAGTGATAGAACTGTTATTTCACTAGAATGTCACAGGTGTTCCAAGAACGGAACATGAAGGTCACATTGTTCTGTAACGCTGTTACTGTAAGGATATGTAACAGTT